>JASSUY010029213.1:34273-62128 GCA_032466535.1 Forpus xanthops
AGGGAAGAGCTTCTGCCTAAGAGCTCATCTCAGTCTCCCCTCTGCCAGGTTAAAGCCATTCCCCTTGTCCTGTCCCTGCAGGCCCTTGTCCAAAGCTCCTCTCCAGGTTTCTTGTCTGCCCCTCTAAGCACTGGAAGCTGCTGTAAGGTTTCCCTGGAGCCTTCTCCAGGCTGAACAATTTGACATAATCTCTCAGTTTATGGTATAATGTCCCCCAAGGAGAATTTCCTTGTCAGTCTGCTCCACTAGCTCTGTTATCTACTTTCTGGAAGAGCAAGAATGCTCCTTCTGACATCCACTCTCAAAGTTTCAATTTTGAAACTCAGTATAGAGAGTGGCTGGTTGAGGAAACATTATTTCAGGCTCTGCGGTAGAGTTATGTGAGTTTGTGTGAGTCTTTGTGTCTGGCCCCCCACTGCAGAGTCAGTGCTGTCTCCTCTGATGGTACTCGGCGTATCATTTGTAGAAGACCTCATATTGTCTGTGCTATCCCTGTGTTGGCCCAAGTGACAATGCAGCTTTGTGCTTTGAGTGGTAGAAAGGATGCTGTTGGACTGCTGTGCTGCCTGCCCAATTTTGCCAACGCTTTAAGCTGTTGCTGAGGGGCAAGACTTGTGTGAGTTTTGTGGAATGGTTTTAACCTCCAAAGCACTGTCAGCACAGTGCAGATGGTCGGTTGTGTAAGAGGGCCTTGAAGTATGGAGACTGCCAGTGGCACTGTCCACAAGACCGAGGACGAGTTGAGCACTCTAAGGTGTGTGAAGTGAGCACGTCGACATGGGCTGGATACTGTTCTTTGGTTTGAATCCGGACTGCTTGCAGCAGGAGCATGAGCTGTTCTCCTGTGACTTGGGCCAGCTTGCCTGTACTTTCATTTAGTTGTGTGAGTCAGGGCTGACCAGAGAGCTCCCTTTGCCTTTGATATTCCAAAATGGATGTGTGCATCAGAGAGAGAGAGCTTAACCAAAGATCGTGATGGAGCTGACAGAAACGTTGTCGGAAATGATGGATGTGCTAGAAGAAATGACACCTGCTTCCCATGTATTGTAGCACTCTGTCCCAAGGCCAGCAAACCTCAGCAGAGCTCTCAGTAGGATAGTGAGGTATGCAGTGAGTTTTCTCTGACACCGTGGCAGTGCTTGTGCGATGGGATGGAAAAGATCCAGACTTCACCTAAACCATCTAATCCTGCACACGAGATAATCAAATGAACATCCCACTTGGGGCTCAGTACCTCTCTGTCACTCACCAGCTTTGTAATGAAAAGGAGAAGATGAAGTTGTTGACTGGGGACTGATTTGTTGTGTCAAACCCTCGGGCACTGCTGACCCTTGAGATGGTCCAAAGATAGTGAGGCTCGTGAGCATGTATAAGGGAACGAGCATGTGTAAGGGAACAAGCATGCCGGTGACTTGTAGATCCTTTGTCTCCTCTCCTACCTCTTGCCACTCCTTCAGGAGACTTGGATGGTTGTCTGAGCTATTTGCACATTGAGGTAGGACCTGGGTCTCTCTAAGAATAATGTGGTTTTTATCAGTGAACATGTTTGTCTGTGACTCACATGTGGGTAAGGTGTGTTTGCTGTTATAACAGCTCTTGAAACTTTATGCGGGTTAAATCAAAACCCCCATATCCTTATGGCTAAGCTTTATGCCCAAGAGTCATGGAAGCTGCAATTTTTCCTCAGGCCCCTTGAAACACTGCCATTCTCTTCCAAGCAGCCATTTCCATCTTCTTCATAGTTAACATCCACTTCACCTCCCTGCCTCGTCCTTCCTCCTTGTCCTATGTACTTCCAGCAGCATCCCAGAGCATCTTCCAGCCATGCTGTAGCTGCATACCAGCCTCCAGGCAGCATCTCCTGGACCTTTGGTAGCATACCCTCATTCCTACTGCTATATCTGTGAGTAGAGAACTGCATAGCATTGTGACCTTGGTGTAAAAAAGGCATCTGTTGAGCTGATGGATTTGAAGGGTTAAGACAAACTGGGAAGAACCTGACATATGGGAATAAAAAACGTTAATGCAGTTTGAGCACTGGAGTTGGTGCATCTGCCCTGATCCTTCCTGCTTCGATTCTATCACAGGTCAGTGTTAGTAGCAAAGATGGGGAGGAGGGTAGTGGAGTACTTCCACTTGAGCCTATGGAGTTGTATCATTTATTTAATGGAGAGCCTTACTGACAGACTTCCACCAGGGAAGAGGATGTATTGAGCCAGTTATTGGTATCTATGAATAAAGAAATGTCTGTGTTCTGCCCTCACGAGTTCGTACTCTGTGAAAGTATGATGGCACAACTGAGTGAAGTGAGCATGTCAGTGGGGAGTGAATACCACTGACCGACAAGCAGACATGGCACAGTGATGCCTGAGGTGCTGCATACCCACAAAAAGCTGCTCCTCGCCATGCTTTAATCTCCTTGCTTATCTCCTCGCTGCCCACAGGCACCTTCTTGATCTGTTATGTAGCTCACCTATGAAGGAGCTTTTCTAACGTGTCGTTCCTCCACTGCAGACCGTAGCACCACTGACACATGCAAAATGACCCTGGCATGAGCTGCAGCAGTGCGGAGGCTGCTATCCTGAATCATATCATTGTATGCTTCTCTCAGCCCTGCACACTTAAGTATTCCCTCAAAGTCTTGTGTGGGATTCAAGCTGCTGACATAAGAGGAAGGGCAGGAGAGCTGGTGCTGGGGCACAATCAGAAGTCACTCAGCTGTCCCCATCATGAATTGGCACTGCTAATGACCTGCAGGAGCCCATGGAGTGCAAAACACTCTACTGGTGCTCTGTCACTGACCACAAAGCTCAGCTTTATTCTAATACTTGGTTTCTAGCACAGAGATTTGTGGCCAAAGGCTTCCAGGGATGGGGTGCAGCCCGTGGTGTGCCTGGTGAGTGCCCACGTGGTTGCACCAGATGCAGGGCAGAACTGTGCTCAGGGGTGGCCTGAGCTGGGGCCAGTGTCTGCATTTCTGCATTGAACAGCTCTTCCTGGTCCTCTAGTTGAGGAATTCTTCATATCGTTAATGGTTTTTATGTAGCTCTAGCATATCCCTTCTGTACTAAGCTGAAGAATTCTTGTTCATTTAATCTTTTCTTGTGCAGAAATAGTGCCCTCTGCTTAAGGTAGAGCAAGCAGGACTTTGAATAATATTCAAGATGTTGACATGTGCAGACTTCTCTAGTCGATGTCCTTTTTTTCACTGATTTTTCAACAGAAATGCCCAACAGTCTGATTGACTTTTGCTTTGGGTGATTCAACAGCGCTTTCCATAAAACTCCCTGCAATGACTCCAGGATCTTTCCTGCTCAGCAACGGCCCGCCGATAACTCATCACTATGTCAGACAGCTAGCTGTATTTTATAGTATTTCCCTCTTTCAACATCTTCTGTCAATGCATCACTCAGTATCACATGAGCCCTTTGCAGCCAATTTTAATATTTACGGACTTGAATATGTGTTACTGAAAAACTCATCCACTTCACTATTCCTCTCATTTTCTGTGTCCTTTGTGGATATTTGAACAGCACGGTTTACTACTGTGACTGTCCTGGTAAGTTCACTCCATTGTAAAGGCTGACTTATGTGTTTTGCTCTCCTTTGGCCTGGTGATGACCCTGGGGAGTACTACAGGGTGCTCTGTCATTGTCCATAGCCTTTACCTTGTAGGAGAACAGAAGAGGAAATACCAGACTGTTATGTGAACTGAACTACCTTCATTCCCACACTTGCTGACTGCTTCAAGAAGTCCTGTGGGTCTGTGAAGTGTCACTCCTTTTCCAAAGCACTGTTCGTTCTTTCCTCTGTTCATCACACTGGGCTTTAAATGGGGATTATTGACCTGCCACTCCCTGCCTCGCTCTCAACTTCACATTCAGTGTGGTATTTGCTACCTGCAGTTTTTCTGATGGCGTTGTGTCAATCTAGTGATGAGTTGTATGTTGGTCTTAACAGTTCTCCAGCTTAGTCCATAGGTTTTCTGGAGCCTTTTGGTGAACACTCTCTTGTCTTGTTCTCTTCCTCTCTTTTCATGCTTAATTTTGCTGGTTGCTTATAAAAAAATTTACTGCCACTTCAAACCAAATCAATCCTTTTGACTCATTCCCCATGAAGAAAGGGTGTGAAATTCTCTGGGTTCTCTTACGGAGAGAACTGAGAGGCTGTCAGGGGCTTTGCTTTTCAGCCTTTGTCCCTTAAGGCTTTTGGGAACAGAAATGTTTAAATGGCTCTGGGGGGAGGGGGCAGCAGATAATCTGTTTTCCATGAGCATGGTCGATTCAGTGACAATTAATGTGTTTAAACTGCAGCAAACCCCATTCAGATGAAGCATTGGGAAATACTTCCGGGTGTGAGGAGAAGGCAGCCCTGCGACAGGAGCAAAGGAGCAAGCTCCTTTTTGGAGGTCTTCAAACAGGTTGAGTGTCTCTGAGGAATGTGTTAGGTCTGGCTGATCCTGCCTTCGGGCTTGGTGGCCTCTCAGGGTCATCTTTGTTTTTCTGCTGTTTTATAAATGAAGCCCCCAAGTGGGAATCAAGCACCTCTCTCTGCCTGGCTTTCTCTGGGACCTTCCCACACCCTGTGTAGCGCCAAATGGGAGGAGATGATGGGAGGAAGAGAGGGAAGAGGTAGTCTGGAGCGGGGATGAGTGAAGAATGCCACTTGGGTGGACAAGGTGTGTCCCTTGTGCGAAGAAGAGTCCTCCTGAACTGCCCCTGCCATGTGGTGCAGGGTGCTGAGGAAGGCACCTGCATTCATCCTCCAGAGGCGATTTGTGCCTGATAAGGGAATGGTCACAGGATAACCAGGGGGCCACTGGTCTGGCGAAGGTCCTTGGGCAGCTGCCTACACAGGAGGGGTTTCTGCTGGCAGGGGTCTGTATGGCTGTTTCCCTCAGCCTCCTGCCTTGCCCTTGGTGGGTGCAGTTGTGTCTTGGCAGGAATGCCTGAGGCAAAGGGCTCTTGCTTGGTCAGGTGTCCCAGAGGGATGAGGAGAAAACCACAATGCCCAGTCTTAATAGGTAATCAAAGGAAAGGCTTTGGTTTATCCATCAGCAAGTCTCCAGATTTGCCAACTGGAACAGCTGCCAGCATTTTATATGTGCTCTGGCGTTCATTTGTGGTTGTAGCAGCTTAGCTTATTGCTTTTATCCCCAGGGTTTATCATTAATGCTGTGATCAGGCCCTGCAGTCCTCGTCACAGAGGGGCTGCTCCATGCTCAGCACACAGGACTGTCACAACACCCCAAGACATTCCCACGCAGGGTTGGACACAGCTCCAAGCAGCCCTGGTGGCCTTGGCTCCTCAAGGAGCAGCCCCGTGAAGGCTGGGTAATGCTGGCAGGAGGGTTATCTCTGCAGTGTCGGAAGGATCATGAGACACTCTCTTTGCATTTCCTGTTTTGTATTTTTCTGCTATTATTAAAATGATACATTAACCAAAAGCTGGAGAACTCCCAGTCAAGCAAACAGAGTATAAAAGTAATGACATTGCTCGGTAAAGCCAGTGGGATCATGGGCACTTCAGTGCTGTGTTGGTCTTGGTGGGGCAGTGCCTGCTATTGCTTATGTGAAGCACAGGGTTATTTGGGAGCCTTCTCTTAGTGTTCCCAGGGCATAACAGCTTGAATTGCTTCCCTGGAAATCTGAATTTCTAGAGTTTTGGTGCTTGGCTTGGTATGATCACACCTCTCCAGTGTCTTTAAGTCTGAAGTCTAAGTTCTATAGCACTATGAGAGTTTTCTTCAAATATCAGTATGGATTAGAGAGGGAGTCCCCAGGAGGAAGGTGGATGGGGGACTGCCAGTCAAAGGCACATAGCAATTCGTTGGTGCCGGGCTACTCTGTGCCGTATTTGAAGTGTAGCAGGTTATGTCTTAGCTCATGCTCGTGAGGCCATCTCTTACACATTGGTCTCCAAGCTCCTGAGGTAAAGTGAGAGCCTGGGCTTTTTCTTTATTCCCTTGTGACTGTAGGTGTTACCTGCCTCAAAGCCTGGGCAGCTTGCAAATGTCTGTGGGTTTGGGTCCGTTGGGGTTATTTTAATCCTCGCCATTTTAACTCACTTTAAAGTGCTCTTGTTTTGCAGCCCAGGACTTAGTGCTACAGAAATCACAGAACAGTTTGGGTTGGAAGGGACCTTCAAAGCTCTTCTGGTCCAACCGCCCTGTGATGAGCAAAATATAGCGCTGTGATTTTGGAGTGCCTCCTGATCTCCCGCTGCCAGGCTGCTTGTGCCTTTGGAACCGGTGCCAGGTCGTGCCACAGCACAGGCTGCACAAACCCACCTGGTGTCTGCCAGCAGCATGACTGTGCCCTTTACCATTTGATGAGTGCAACCACGCACTCGAAGGGGCAATCTCTGCAATTTTTAGCACTGGATACCTCGGCGCTGTGAGTCACTGCAGGCAGCTGCCTGTGTGGGGCTGCTTAGGACTGGGTAATGGAGCTTTGGTCTCTGCAGGGGCCTCCTCTGAGCCCTGGCCAGGCCGCAGGGGCACTTTGGCCAGACAGGAACAGAGAGAGGCCCCAGAAGGGCCAGACCCGGCTGAGAACCCCACCCTGACTGCAGGGCTTTGCTGGGGATGTTGGGGTGAAGACCAGCATCCCGCATCCCTGGGGCAGTGGCTCTGGACTGGTATGGGGATGCAGGGCAGGATGCTCCAACCTGTACAGGACCAGCTCTGTCACACAGCCCCAGTTAACTTTAGCATCATCCTCCCCGGCATCTCTGGCTGCAGCAGCTCCAACAGGCAGAACTCTTTCTCTGTGTGCCCAACGAGGACACTTTGCATCTCTGAGTAAGCAGGGGTGCTGCTTGTCTTCTTTGGCTTTTGAAGGCTTCCATATAGATGGTTGCATCTGAGTGAATCGACTGCACGCCTTCACTGCTAGCAGCAAGAAATGGGCATGGTGCATCTCCTCCTGAAGGATGTGACTAAAAACAGCGTGGGTGAGTTGTCCTCCTTGAAGGACTTGTTCTTGCGACCCACTCAGACATTAAAAGGAGACATTGGCATGTCTGCAGTTAGGTGAAATAAACCCTGTTTTCCCTCTCCCCCACAGCTGGATTTCTACAGTAAGCAGCTGGCAGAGGGGAGAAAATGTCATCTGTCTCTTTCCAAGCCTGCCCCGTTGCTCAGCTCATGCCAGCCCTGTGCCTCTGTGTGCCCTGGCTTCATGCTGGGGAGCAGCCTCAGCAGCCTGAGCAAGTGCCCAATGCTGCCTCACAGCCCCTGGGGCAACAGCGGAGAGTGTGGATGGAGGGTGAGAAGTGTCCTTGGGCTGCTCTGTCAGTTCCTTCCCCTGGTTTTAAATCTGCCAAGACAATAGCCTTTTTTGCATAGCACTGGGTTGCTGTTGCAGGATTACAGGCAGGGTGGGCAAGTCTTCTGGGCAAGCTTCTGAATTGACACCAAGCACAAAGCCTGTCTTAATCCTCCTGATTTATGATGTTGAGCTTTCTTGTTTGTTTCCCAAACTTCCATGCATCCATGCAGTAACAACAGCTGTCCAGCAGCCTCAGTATTTACAAGCTTTTCTGTACCATAACCTGTGTGTTTCATACATAGCAACATAGTCACAGAGCAGGAAGCCAGGTAACTGTGTTATGAAGAGCTGTGGGGGGGCTCGTACAAGGTGGTGGGACCCCCAGGAGGGAGCCAGCAGCTGATACGCAGTTTGTTTCAACATCCTGCCAGGCAGTACCATCCAACACCACCATCCTTCCACTGCTGAACTGAAGAATCACAGGCAGTTGCTCACTCTTCCAGACAGGGACCAGAGCAGTGCTCAGTGGACGTCGTAATGAGGGTGAATGCACAGGAAGGAGGTGCAGCCAAGGGCAGTGGTGCTGTCCCTCTGAGCTGTGCCCCACACTGGGACAGGCTCACTTCCAGGGGCCTTGACCACCAAAACCCCAACTGCCTGCCTCCAACAGGAGTGAGCCCTGTGCCTCGTGTCCCAGTGACATGCTGGAGAACCATATCCCTTTCTGCAGGATGCTCTGCAGGATGGGTGCCAAGACGTTGTGTCTTGTCCCTGTCTTGTCTCAGCTTCCCAGCAGTTGGGCTCAAGCTGATGAGCATTTCTCCAGGACTCACTAGGAATTTGGTTATTGACATCTTTTCCTCTCCCTTCTCATTCCTGGTACATCTCTACCTGCTTTCAGTTTTTTCACTCCTTTCTTTGGCTTGTTTGCACATTTATCTTCAAGTTGTCGAGTTTGGTGGCTGAGAAACAAGAAGTGCAAAAGCTTTGAAGGCAACAGAAGTTTGCTTTTGTTGTGGTCCCTTCGTCTTGCCCAAGCTCTAGCAGAGAGCATGCTGGTTGCTGGCAGAGCCTGGTGGTCCGAGGATGCTGGCAGTCCTTGCAGCAACAAGACCTGTGCTGTCTGGATGCTCCATCCTAGAAGTCAAGGATTGTGCCCTCATGGGCTGCTCTAACTCTGAATATCTGTGACTAGGGCAAAGCCAGACCCAAGTGCAGCCCAGGATAGAAGCCGCACCTTTCTCTGGGACGTGGAAGTTGGATGATCTTTAAGATCTCTTCCAATCCGACCCATTCTAGGATTCTATGGCATTGTCCTGGTGGACCAAAAATTGGACAGTGACTTGCTTTTTGTGGCGTTCAGAGCCTCACTGACTCTTAGACAGGGCCATGAGTTACAGCAGCAATGGTGATGCGCACTGCAGGGGTGTCCTGCACCCTCTGGGCAGGTAGCTATTGTGCAGTGAGTGGTGGGCTTGAGCCACCCTTTGCACTGCTAAGCCCCAAGGTCTGAGTGTCCCTTTGCTTGTGTCCTTCAGTCCCACCCGCTGTCGCTGTGCAACACCAGTGAGGATGAGCACACCGAATCGGGATTCATCACTATTGTCAAGCTTGAACAGCCGGATCGGGATCCCAACCCCTGCCTGTCACTGGCAAACAAGGTAGGTACAAATGTGGGAACAGAAACCCATGGTGCTGGAAAGAGTAAGAACAGGAGGGTAGGAAAGAGCTGTTGAAAGGTGGGAAAAGGACAAGGACAGAGATCCTTGGCAGGGGGGTCCTCTGGGAGAGATGGCAGCCATCCCCAATACGCATCCCTCCTTATCTTTTGGACTGCCTGGCTTTGTAAAAGCTGTGAAGTTTTCCTTAACCTGACTGCTCTGGGATGCTCAGACCTGACCCCGGCATTGCAGCTGCCTGGCAGCCTGGTGCTCCTGTTTTGCAGCCTCCCATTGCTTGCTTGCCTTTTGGAGGAATTTGTGTTTCTTGGTGTTTGACCTGTGAGAAAACCTGGTCACAGAAGACACCTTCTGTAGCTCTGTCTTCAAAAATAGTACTGTGATACTTCACTGAATGAGGCATGTAAAGAATCAGCACTGAGCAATCTGGACAAAACCAAATCAGATGAACTAGTGGTGGGATTTGATTTGTTAACAACATGGGCCACCATCCACCCTGCAAAGGGATGGGAGATCTCAGAGGTCTCAGATCAGGTCTCCTGTGAAAGAGGTACCTCAGTGACACAGCAGTCAGTGTCAGAAGCTGAGGTCACTGGTGCAATTTTGTGGTAATAAGGAAGTCAGGTAGGAACAAGGTAATTTTTTTAAGCCTTAAAATCTTTGTGTCTCTGATAAAGTTATGTGGATAAGGCTAGCATTAGCTTTTACTTGTTATTGTCTCTGTAATAAATGTTGTGTTATTTTCCACCAGCACTGTACAAACATGAAAAGAACTCCAACTTGCTTAGCTCTTCTTGGCTTTATCTGGATGTATTCAGGTCATGCCACCTCTGGTGTCTGCCTTCTGCTGGTAGTGATGTGCTGAGGATGGGGACAGGGTCCTTTTCCATCCTCCCTGTGGCAGGGCTGAAGAGAGTAGCTGGAACTTGTCCCAAGCAGTTGTTCCTGCACAGCAGTTTGTGGGTTTTTTCAGTTTTTTTTTTTGTTTGCTTGTTTGTTTTTTTTTTTATGCAGAGGTTGTGGCTCTAAAAGCAAGGGAAGGGATGTGATGCTGTGATGGGTTGGCCACCTCGGAGCTGCTTCCCCCCAGCTGTGTGGCAGGTAGCAGTGCCTATCCCTTTCTAGACCAGGGTGGAAGCCTAAGTTTGGCTTGCTGCTGCACTGGAACTGATGCCAACTGTCAGCACAACCAGTGTCCTGGAGTTAGGGAACTGCTGCCAGTTATCCACACTTGGATATCTGCCTGGTCCCACCATGGGTATAAGCGCATGAGGATGAGGATAAAGCATGGACCCAAGGGCTTCCAGTGTGTTGTGACAGGTAGGAGAGGAAGGCCTCCTTAGGGAGCACAGCTGGGTACTTCAGCTGACCCAGGCCCATACACATGTGATCGTCACATTATAGTGGTCTCATCTCGCAGGGGAGGGTACTGGGGTTGGCAGCAGCAACAGTTGATTTGATCAGTAAAAGTGTTGTGGAGGTCTTGAATAGAAGCAGAACAACATCCAATACTCATCTTCCATTTGAGAACCTTAAAGGTTAGAAGCTGTTTTGCAGGGACACCTTCCACTAGAGCAGCTTGCTCCAAGCCTCTGTGTCCAACCTGGCCTTGAACATTGCCAAGGATGGGGCAGCCACAGCTTCTCTGGGCACCCTGCACTAGGGTCAGCTGAGAAAGGTCAACACAGGGAGGACAAGTCAAGGTGCATTTCTGCACTGTGGTCATCCTCACTAGCCTTGATCCCTTCTCCAGGACCATAAACCTGTCCAAAGCAAATAAACCCCTCAGTTCATTGCCATGGTAGAGTGACAGTTCACTGGCCTTTAGCCTTCATTGCTTTATTACCAGAGTCAAATCCAGCAATGGATTTTGAGGCCCAGCTAGGCATGACATCAGATGATGTCCTCCAAGACCTCACCCAGGGAGGCTCACAGGGCTTCTCCCTGCCAATGGTCACGCTCTGGTTTAGTGGAAGGTGACCTTAACCATGGCAGGGGTATTGAAGCTGAATGGTCTTCAGGGTTCCTCCCAACCCAAATCATTCTATGGATGTATGAAATAGGACTAGGTTAGTCATGAAATACAGGGAGATGCTTCTTAAGCTGGCCACATCCCTGTGCCCTGCCTTGTACCTTGGTTCCTCCATCCCCCTGCAATTGCTGTCTGGCTGCTTCCCCACCCTCCTGAAGCCAAGCTCCTTTCCTCCAACATCATACAGATCTCTTCCTCAGAATCCCTGGACAGGACACTTCTCCTTTAGGAGCAGGGATGAAGCTGTAGGATGTGGCTTGGGCTCACTGGAGCCTTGTTTTCCTGATGCGTTTTTGCGGTAGAGCTTTGCATGTTGAATTGCAGTGCTGTATCAATGATGATAAAAATAGCCATGTGAGAAGTGTTATCATAACCTCTGCTTTAGCTGTCACCCAGACAAGCAGTGCTGGGTCCGGCCCAGCAGAACTCCACCTGATCACACTTCAAAGTGATTTATTTTGCTTTGTGATGCATAGCTGGTAACTTTGGGGGCGTGTTAATTTTTTCCCTGAGCAAGCCATTGGTTGCCAGTCTGATTGACAGGCTACTGGAACCTCCTCAGTGACCCTCGAAATACATGTTTGTACCAAAACTGTTTCAGTCCTCAGAAAGGGAGGGCAGCTCTGCTGTGTGGCTGGAGAGAGCTGATGAAAGGCAGCAAGCACTCAGAAAGCTCTTGCATTAAGTAGGCTATGGATAGCTTGAACAAAAGCTGTGTCTTTTGCAGCAGGAGTCAGAAGGAAGTTGGGAAGAGTCAGTTGTCCATTCTCAGTTGTTCTTTTTCCAATTGTTGGTGTCTTTAGTAGGATGAAATCTTTGTAGAACTGTTCACTGTTCATCAAAGCTTGGCTGGCTCCAGTAGGTGTAAGTTACTACCTGAAAGTCCTGTTTCTTCTTCAGTGCTCACAAACACTGAGGCTTCTTTGATCCCAGGCAAGACCCCAGTCTCTGATCCCTGTCCCTAGCCTGTGGTCCCACTTCTCCAGCTTCCCCATCTGGTGTACTCAAGAGTGTCAAATCCATTCAGTGTCTCAGAGCCTTCAGCCCATCCTCTGTACTCTTCCTGACCATCTGCAGCTCCATGCAAACCCCATCCCTGTCCCCAGGCTGAGGCACCCATCTTCTCCCTGATGAGCTGCGTGGAGGTGACCAGCACCTGCGAGTGAGGGATGGAGCTGAACCCACTCCACAACTGATAGGAATGCCCCTTCCCTCTGCTCTGCCAGCGCCCTGTGTTTGATAGTGCAGCAAGGAAGCAGCAGCACTGACCTCTGGCCCCAAGCTGGGGTTTGGCAATGCTGAGGGTGAGCTGCGGCAGCGGCTGCAGCAGCTCCTGTTTGCACAGGCGCTCAGGGACGCGCAGATCAAAGGGCTCCGCATGAGTAAGAGTGGCCCAGCCCTGCGTTCTGTTCGTGTTCCCATCTCCGGAGGCTGTCTTTGCCTGCCTGAAGGGCTCAAAGGGCTTGGTGGGAGGACGTGGGTGACCCCACAATTCCTCCAGGCACTGTGCTTTGACCTCACCAGGGTGGCATGTGTATTCATTTGGGTGGGTCTCAACACTGTTCTCCTCAGAACGCAGCAGCTGGTGGGCTATGAAAAGCCACTCCTTTCCTAATCGTAGACCAGACCCAAGCCTAGGGTTTGTCTGAGCTTCTCCCTTGTACATGTGGGCGACCGGGACTGGAGAGAGCAATATGTGTGGCAGTCAAGCCCATAGACGGCCCATGGTTGATGCAGCTACCTTGAGAAGTGGGGACCTGAAGAGATTTCTGCTGTCCTGGGATGTAAGGGATGCGCAGAGGTCAGCAGGGCTAATGGGGCTGCAGATCCCTCTCCAGCAAACCCAACTCTGAAGTAAAGGGGCACAGACAGCTGGGGAATTTGGTGTGCACCACAAGCCCACCAAGTAATTTGCCTCCACAACTACAGGGGTAAACTGTCCATGAACTTCAGGGCTGTAGCAGGAGCAGGCACTGCAGCTTGACACAAGTGTAGAAACCAGGGTGTAAAATGTTTTCTCAATCTAAGCAGCAGGTGCTTCTTTCCCCCATGAAGAGCAGGGGAGGCAGATACATATCCAAATGGTAGATGTAAATGCAGAGGTACAAATGTCCACTGAAGCTTCTGTTCTTTTGGACAGGCAAAGCTGGCGGGGGAGCGTGGAGCTCGTGCGATCCTTTTTGACATTACTGATGATGAGAGTGCTGCTGATCAGGTACAAACCCCACTGATAATAACAGCTAAACCATGGTGCCTCTGTCCCATCCCAAAATGTGCCTGGGGCAGGACCTGCCAGCCACTGACATGCAGTGGGAGGTTCTAGGAGGATGCTGCAGGCTGTTCTGGATGTTAGCTGTAAGGGTTCATGCATGCACACAGACAGGGCTTTACTCTTTGCTCACTCCATGGCACATCCAGATGTCCCCACAGCACATGCCAGCAGCTTGTGAACAGCATCTTGCTGCTCTTGAAGGACATTGTCTGGTCAGTTGAGCTTTTCTGCCAAGAACTGGATGCTTCCTCTTGATAAGTCACAGATTACCTTCTCAGCTAGTACAGACAGCCCTGGTGTGCCTTAGGGGAAAGGTGATTTCTTGAGTGTTCAAGCCAAAGTCATGGCCATCCCGCTATGCTGGTGGCGATGCTCCTGCTGCAAGTTTAACATTGGTTTAAAGACCTCCAGAGGTCTCTTCCACCAATACTGCTGTCATCTCTGGAAAGGAATAGGTTCCCCCTTGAAATAATCAAAGGATGATGAAGAGCTTCCAGCACTAGATAAGAGGACAGGTAGGGGAGCTGGTGCTTGAGCTCATCCAAGCTCTGGGCTGTCTCCTACTCACTGGATTCATCCGTTGTCATTCTTTTGTACACTTAGAACTAAAATTCTGATGCCAGAGAAATAGAGCAGTGAGTGCAGGTGAGGGGGTGCTGAGATTGCTCAGTAAGGATATGGGAAGTGGCTGGTGTCAGATGGACACCCTGACTCAGGTCAGTGTGGAGCAGAGGGCAGACTCAGGCACTTGCTGAGCCAGCCTATGACAGGCTGTCTGGACCATGCTGGAAAGCTGCTGATATGGTCAGAAGCACACTGAAAAGTGACCAGTTGTGCATGTACAAGGCGCCATTGGAGACTGTTAAGAAAGCCTTGCTGAAGAGCTGCAGGAAGAGGTATAGCTTCCATCTGATTTTATCAAAGAGGAGCAAGGCAAGTTGTGGGAGTCAATCAATCTCTCAAGTGTGTGCAAGCAGCATTGAGAGGAACCAGACGTGCCTTGGGAGATAGGGTAGTCCTTGTTTTGCGCTGTTCTGGACCATCTCTCACTGTGTTTGTTTCTTTACAGCTGAGAAAGCCCAGAGGTCTGAGTCAGCCTGTGGTTCTGATCAGAGGTCATGATGCTGAGCTTCTCATGGGTGTTGTGAACAAGAACAGAGAGGCCCATGTGAAGATAGAGGTCAAGGAGCCACCGTCTTGGGTGAGAGACACACCATTCCCACTGCCTTCTGTATTTTCCCTGCCAAGCAGCTGTGCTGTGGAATAGGACTTCCCCAGAGATGCTGAGCTTTCCTCCCCAGGGACAGAGGTCACAGCCTTTTGCAATAGCTGCCTGTCTGCAGCATTCAGATGGCATGCTGCAAATAAAGGCTCAGAAGTGCTTTCAGGTTCTTTACTTCTCTTTCTTTAATTGTCATGAGTTAGGTGAGGGGATTCTCTGTCTCTTCAGCTGAGACCAAGCCTTGTGCTACCTTTAGACCATGACCTCTAGGGAGCTGCGGTGCTGCAAGACAGAGAAATCCCATTCTTGCTGGAATGCACAGAAAAGACTGAAACATTTTCTTTGACCTGTGAAGAGCACATGAGGCAGAGCTTGGCCAAGGATCATGTATTCAAAGGCTGATGGTCAGGAAGAGATTGGAATTCCCCTGCCTAGCTTCTGACTCCCACCCCTGCTGCAGGCAAGTAATTTCTTCCCTGTTCTATCCAACAGCCAGACTACGACGTGTGGATCCTTCTCACAGTGGTCAGCACAGTGGTTGTCATCATCTTAATTTTTGTGGTGCGCACAAAGTGCCAACTGAACAGGACCCAGGTAGGGACCTCATGGGGCAGCTGTGTCTGAGCAAATGAAAACACAGGGAAGACAAGAATGGGCACAGTTTGGGAGGGGAAATGTACCTCTGTGTGAACTGAAGATGAGGCCTCATGAAGCAGGAGCAGCCCAGGAATGAGCAGTGAACCTGAGATGGGCTGACAGCATTCCTTGTGTGGTGGCCTTGCTGTCCTCTGGCTGCCCAGCCAGCACTGCAGCCTGCAGTCCCAGCACCTTTCAGAGCTTGGTCCAGCACCCAAAGCTGCAGAGCTGGCCAACAAGCTCTTGATTTGAACAGCATTGTCTGGACAGGTAGAGAGACGAAGATTTAGTGTTTTTAATAGAAACTAACAAATTAAGTAATTGTCTTTTCAGAGGTAGGTGTATTTCCAAATTTGACAATACCCCATTGGTCCTATAGACAGACAAGCCTTTGGGGCTCAGAAATTCAGCACTGCTGATTTTGACTGTCTGTGGCCAGATGTGTCCTGCTGGTGACAAAGCCTACTCTGGCAAAGTCAGGTTAGACATAAAGTCACCTTGGAAAAATGAGTATCACCACCAAATTCCTGATGATGCCATTTTGCAAACGAAAGGGCAGTGGGAAGAAGGGCAATGTGGGGCTGAACCTCTCCTTCACACCTCCTCTCTCCGGTGCAGGACTCCCTGCAGCAGCAGACCATGCAGGCCATCGGGCAGCTGGCCACGCGCAAGTTCCAGGCAAGGTGCCGGCCAGCGGCACGGTGGGACTCAGCCAGCACCTGCAGCTCAGCCCCGGTCTGTGCCATCTGCCTGGAGGAGTTCAGCGAGGGCCAGGTAGGCTGCAGGCATGGCTGCTGCAGAGCCACAGCGCTGAGCACGCTGACTGCAGGCACGGGGGAGCTGCGGTGGGGGCTGAGCAGTGTGGCAGGGGCAGGAGGCACTTGGAATGTTTCCTTCAGCAGCTCCTGGGGCTGGGACAGGATAGGCATTGATGGAGTTCTGCCTACACCTTGGCCAAAACAGCCATGCCCCTGCTGAAGTCACTTGCCTGCAAACTCAGGTTCCTTGAAGACAGTTCTCCGGCTGTTGCTGTAGGGTAAAATGAGGTGCTGAGGCACTGGCACAGGGTGCCCAGAGAAGCTGTGGCTGCCCCACCCCTGGCAGTGTCCAAGGCCAGGTTGGACACAGGGGCTTGGAGCAACCTGCTCTAGTGGAAGGTGTCCCTGCCCGTGGCAGGGGTTGGAGCTGGGTGAGATTTAAGGTCTCTTCAGCCCAAACCAGTCTGGGATTCTACGATTCTATGAAAATGCTCATAATACATCCATACTGCAACAATGGGGCAGCCCCCCTGCTATTCCCAAGGTCAGCCACCTCTCTGGGCATTCACACCCCAGGGCTGGATGTAGTTAGCAGAACCAGAACTGCCAGGCTGCTGCACAGCCTCCTCCATGCAAAGCTGGGCTGCAGCCCACTCACAGTTAGCCATCTTTCTATCCTACAGAGCTCACTTCCATCAAGATGGACCCATCCAGCCCTTGGGACATGGTTCTGTTGCTCACACTCTTCTTCTTTCCACCTCTCTAGGAGCTGCGGATCATCTCGTGCTCCCACGAGTTTCACCGGGAGTGTGTTGACCCCTGGCTGCAACAGCACCACACATGTCCACTTTGCATGTTCAATATCCTTGGTAGGGCTCAGACACAGCAGGGTTATGCCCAGAGGGACCATGTACCCTTGGGTGATGCACACAGTGCATCAGCAGGAGCACGTGTGGGTGTACAGGGTGGTGGGTGCATGGAGAGTGGTCCCTGTGCATGGTAACACCCTCAATGTACAGGGCTTGGGCTGGGACCTGCACTGAGAGGAGGAAGTTTCAGTCCTGGGGCCTGTGGGAAAGGGAGGTGGGATCTGAGGATCAAGGCAGCAGGGCAGGTGCTGTGTGTGCAGGACCATCAAGACAGTTTGGTGGTGGCAGTGAGGGGTTGCAGGGCACAGGTGGGATGTGGGGTGCAGTAAAGGCTTGCTGAAGCTGGGGCTGCTGCAGCTGGGCTCTGGGACTTCTGCTTTATGCTCCCTTCTCTCTCCACAGCCAGAGACTCGGTGGACCAGGCCACGGGTGCTGGCTCCAGGATGGCCCCACGGGACATGGAACCCGGACGGCGACTCCACCTCTTCCGCCAGCACCCAGGACATGCCCTTTACCACCTCCCACATGCCTATCCTCAGAGGAACCTCAGGAACTTTCCCCCAGAGCCAGCCCATGGCAACCCCTTCTTTCACTCTCTGGAGCTCTCCCAGTTGGATTTTGGCACCATCCACTACATGCCCTACAGGCCAGCTACCTCCCTGCTTGCCTGTGGCCACCCGTCTCCTCTGGCCCCAGGCTTGCTGGGCCAGCAGCATCCCAACCCTTCGGCATGCGGGCAGACGCTGTCACCCCACAGGACTTGTTCTCTCCAGCCCCAGCCCCCCTGCCTGGGGCTCAAGGCAGCCCTGGTGCAGAAGCAGCACCGGGCACCTGCCCTGCGCCGGGGGGGTGGCCATGGGCACCAGCACAACAGCAGTGGCTCTGGAGAGAGCTATCTCACAGAGCACAGCGGGTACCTGGCAGATGGGCCGGGCAGCGACTCCAGCTCGGGGCCTTGCCACGGTTCCTCCAGTGACTCCATGTTGAACTGCACAGATGTCAGTCTGCAGGGCATCCACGGGAGCTGCTCCACTTTCCGCAGCTCCCTCAGCAGCGATTACGACCCCTTTGTGTACTGCAGCTCAGAGGGACCTGCCGCGGACAATGGCCAGGAGCAGCCGCGTCCACCAAGGGACACGCGGCCCAGGTCCTTGGACTTGATGGTGCCTGGGGGTGCTGGTCCGGCCAAGCCCCAGGTGCTCAGCCATGTCCACTACCACCACCACCAGCACCATCACTACAGAAGAGATGCAGAGTGTCCCCCAGGGCGGATAGGGCAAGGGCCTGGGCAGCACAGATCCCAGTACTCAGGGGCCAAGGTTGGCTTCCACAATGCTCGGACACAAAAGAGGACTGAGAAAAGCCATCACTGTCAGCAGCCTCCAGAAAGCAGCACTGTGCTGCAGGAAGCAGCTCTGGCAGGACAGCCAGCCTGTTCCCAGCAAGGCCGGGAGCCCCCTCATGTCCCTTTGGCTTCTCCAGGCAGTTTGGACTTCAGTAAAGATGCCAACAGACAGTCAGGAGCATCTGGGACATCCCCTGTCCCACTGCCCCCAAAACACAGCTCACAGAGCCGTCACCACAGAAGGAAAAGAAAGTGTCCCCTGGAGCCCAGCCCTGCTCTTCTGCCCGAGGACTCAGCCTTGCCCAAAGCTTGTGATGCTCATGTTCCTCATGGACATCCTGCTGGCTACCACTGCTCACCTGAAGCCCAGCCCCTGATCCCCCGAAGTGCTCCCCTGTCCTGCAGCTCAGGCTCTCGGCTCTGGAAGTGTTTAGTGCCGCAGTCTGGCTCAGAGCTGAAAAAGCAGGAGGAGGGGCTGTCAGGATGGGAGGGAAACCACACAGTTCCTGCTGATTTCTCAGGGACAGGCACCCCAAGACACAGTCTGAGTCTTCAGCTTCACCACCCGTCTCAGCAGGGTAGTCAGGGTAAGTCTGGTGTTGGCCTCTTCTTGCAGCAAGCAAGTGAATGAGGGTGGTTTGCTGAAGGTACTCTGGCTGCCAGTAAACCTGGTACCTTCACAGTGGGCTTTCCTAGGACCACTGACAACAGAAATGTTTCAGAGGTCATCTATCTGAAAATGATAGCCTGAATGATCAGCAAGGCTGTTAATGAGGGCAGCAAACCCTGCAGTCTCATCCTAAAATAATACACATGAGGAATAAGGTGGCTATTTTGAACTAAGCATCTCTAGCAGGTGAAGTATCTCCCAAATGAAGGGGTGGGAGCACGTTTCTCAGTGTCCTTACATCAGTCCGGATGTCTCACTGGCAGAGTCAAGGCTTATTGGGCTCTAGTTGTTTTAGCCAACCCTTGCTAACTGAATCAGTAAGGAAGTGTGCATTGCCAGTGGTAGTAGGAAAACAGACTAAATGAGTTTATGGATTTGCACATGCCTCACCTCCCACCTGCCTCTGTTGTGTGGGAGTTGCTTTTTAGCATCATTTGGAAATCGAACATAAGTAAAGTTTGGCCTTTTGCCTAACTGCTGCATGTCTCTGATCTGAGAGGGAAAATGCTTTTGAGACCAGGCTCTTTGAAAGAACCTGAGTTTAGCTCCCAAGTCTTGGTCTCTCGTGCTCCTCTGAACACAGCAACCCACGAGTCAGCATGGGCAGGTGCTGGCTGCAAGCTTAGCCTGGCTCCCTTCCTCACCCTGCCACTGACTCATTCTAGCTCCTCGGGCAAATCGTTTTGATTTAGGTACCAAATACAAATCAAGCTGCCTAATTTCTGTTAAAATGCTGGCCTTAAACTCATGACTCACTGTGCCCATTGTGCCATGCAGATAATAACTTCCTCTCCATGCTCGTCTATCCAGCCCTCCACCACACCCAGGCTCCTGGTGCTGGAGTGCCTGTGAGAAGGCAGCAGAGAAGGGGGAGAGGCTGGATGCAGCCCAGTGCTGGCTGCCTGCAGCACTCTGCGCTCCCAGACTCCCAGGACCAGAGGTTTTTTCCCAGGCACAGAAGTGCCTGACACTGCAGATGAGTTCTTCAGAGAGCCTGGAGGGATGCTGCCATTTGGAGAGATAAGGAAGCAGATAAGTGTAGAGAGATCTCCCTGGTTTACTGGTAGGTCTGAGTACTGATGTCCCCTGAGTTGCAGACAGTGGGCAGCGATATTGCCAGGGCACAGCCCTCCCAGGGTCACAGCAGAGGACCTCCGCATGGAGAGAGCCTCCTGGCATGAGGGGCAGGCTGCTCAGGAGTTGCTTTGAACTCCCATTTCAAAATGAAACTGGGAAGACTCCCCAGGCCACCAGAGCTAGAGTCTGTGCACCTCACACAGGGTTTTGGGTGCTGCAGTGTCCAAGGCATGGCAAAGGTCTGTGGTATGATGCCACCACCTCTTTGTAGAGAGCCCTAGCGGCCCAGATGTCCCCACCTCCTGATGGCTTGGTGGGGAAAGCTCTCTTGACGTCCACCCAGAGCCAGTGCCAGTGTGCAAGCACACACAGCCTTCATTCCCTCTTACCTCCCTTTTCCAGGAGCTAGAAGGACCAGTGTGTTGTAAAGCACAGTGCAACTCCACAGTAGCTTCTGTGAATGCTTTCAGGACCAGCCAGAGTCAGAATCTCCTTGTAAGATAGAGAAGATACATAGAAAGGAAGGATTTAACTTTATTAGGAACTGAGGACAGTTGAAGAGAATGGGAGCAGAGCTTATGCAGAAAAGCCATCAAGCTGAAAACACAACTCTGTGTTACTGGATGTAAATCAATAGAGAACAAGCTAAAAAAGCAGAAAACAATCTCAATAGACAGGTCCCATGTAAGCAGGACACAAAAAAATAGACAAGGAGACCAAGAAGAAATGTATAAACATATGCCTGTTGATAAATGTTGTAAGGCTAAAAATGTAAGTGGATGAATTAGAAAGCCTAGCTTTAAAGTAAAGCTTTGACATAAACCTTTTAGAAACCCAGCTTAAAACAAACAGTGGGCCCCTGAAATTCTTAGGTGAAATTACAGGAAAGAATGTGTCTCTTCTGGTGGCATGGGAGGGACACTGTTAAGGAGAGTGTAAAGTCCAGTGACAGGTAATACAAAAATCCCCAATTGTGCCTAAGAGAAGTATGATGTTAGGGTTCTAATGCACTGCGCTAGCACAGGCTGCGAAAAGGACACCCTTCTTCAAGTGGTACTAAAAGCAGTCAAAAGAGTAAGATGCTTTTGGCCACAAGGATTATTTAAAGCCCCAGGAAAGGGCTGGCCAAGCAACAGAAAGGGAAATTAGAAGCAAGAAGGTGCTCTTCCGAAGTAAAGGCATGGCTAGCCAAAGAAACCAGAAAACAGCAAAGCTGAGTGTGGAGCCACAGTATGACAGGACAGGGAAGATTGCTATGAATGGCTTGTGAGAAAGACTAGTAATGCAAACAGTTTGAACTCCTTTAGGAGCAAGAAAGCTGCCAGGGGCTCTGCAGGTCCATGGAGTAACACAGGTCTAAGAGGGATGTGCAAAGGCCATTAACTGCATAGCAGAAGGGCAAACTGAATTTACTGCATTAGTGATCAGCATGGAAGTGCTTGAAGAGGTTCTCACTCTAGCGCATGGGGCAGAGGATCCCTCATAAATTACTAGTTTGAGGGTTTCTGAAACGCATCAGTAAAGCAGATAGTAATGAATCAGCAGGGCTACTGAGCACCCATGGGAGCATTGTGCAGGGGCTCAGGCACAGAACTGCTAACTCACAAACATGGGCTGCAATCTGTTACCCATGCCCAGAGCCAGAAGGAAGAGCTGAGGGCAATATCAGCTTGAAACAGCTGAAGCCACAGAATGATGAGCCTGACTTTCCTGCCTAGCAAATTGTTAAAAATTCAAATACAGGGTCTGACTTGTAGGTGCATGGCTAAATGGGAAACCAGGGGAGGAGGCAACACAGCTTTTGTAGAGTGATAACGCCTCACAGATCTTTTAGGGGAGTGAAGCTCTCAAAGGATAAAAGGGAAGGTACTCTCATAGGTAAATAACTCACTGAAAAATAGGAGACAAAGTGCAGATCATTCTTAATGGAACAGAGTTACTCAGAGAGGAAGAAAGTGGAGTTCTCCAACTGTCTGCACCTTTCAGCAAGCTCATAAATATCCTGCACAAGGAGAAGAGATAGTTTATAAAAGACAAAATCCTTCAGCATTAACAGCTTTAAAACTGGTTATAAAGTGTGGTTATAAAGTGGTTATAAACTATCTCCTGTTGCTGAGTTATCAGGCAATAGAGTAGTAGATGAAATCACATGTAAGCGGCACAAAGTGCCACACACAAGCAAAACTGCTTCTAAGTAACAATCGAATTATTGTTAGGAACTAGCTGGGGACAAATGGGTAACAAGTAGCAAGTGCTATCATCCAGCTATGCAAGCGTGCGCAGCTTTCACAGCTCGCAGTCGCACTGCCTGACGCTTCTCAAAGAAGGATGTAGCAGACCTGGGAGAAGTGCGGAAAGGTATTGAGTACAGTCACAACAACGAGGGTTTTCTGAAAAAACAGAAAGAATATAGACACTTTCGTGTGGGAAAAAAAGATGATCAGCAGAGGATATGAAAGGGAGGATATGAAATCAGGAGAGAAGGCAGATAAAAGAGATTCACCATTGCTTATAACAAAGAGGTGGCATCAAATGGGAACCAGAAGCTTCAAAACACCTAATAAAGTAATAACATGGTGTGTGGTGAAACTGGTGCTTATTGCCCAGAGGACATAGGTGCCAGAAATAAAATGGGTTCAAGAGCCTAGATCAAGAGCTATCAAATGCAGAGATGCAAATACACTCTCTGGCTCAGGAAGTCCCTAAACCAGGGTTTCCAGAAGCTGAGAGTGCTCCTGTGGGATGCAGCACCCTCAAGGTATGTGCTTACCTCATCCAGCTGCAAGGTGAGGCTGAGTCTTGGTCCATGCCCCCTGGAGAAACTCCACTTGTGCAGGCAGTGCCATGCACTGGCATCACAGGGAATAACACTGCCTGCAGCCATTGCCAGGGCTCTGCAGATGATCCCGATGATGCTTGCATGATCTTCGAGTTTATCCTGCTTCCTTGAGCACCTCCACCAGCTTTTCCTTGTGGGGTTTGCATAAAGATACATCCCTTGCTCTCTTGCCTGGGAGACTGTACCTAGGAGTTGTTTCACTGAAGAATCAATCTTCAAGCAATACTGTATGGAAGCTTTAAAGAGGAGTCAGACAGCTAGCAGCGAGTTACAGCTAGATGGCTTCCTAAACCACCCTGGCGTGCACAGAACTAGTCCCAGAACAGCTAGATTACTCCCAGCACAGCCAGATGAAATCTCTTGATTTCTCTCTCTGGGAAGTCTCACCTCCTGCAGCATGCTGTTAGCATCCCCTCCTCTTCTCCATCCTCTCCTCATCCTCGTAGCTATTCCCTTTCATGTCATGTCTTTGATCTTTACTACAGAGGGGAAAAGGGATTAGAGGGTGGAAAAAAGACCTACCAGTAAAATCTGATATCCAGAGAACAAGACTTCTGTTGTATCCCCAAGGTGTGCTCCTTCAGTTCATTGTCCCTGTGTGGGTCCTGATGGCCAGTTCAGCAGCTGAGGCTCTACCACCACTCCCAATCCAAGACCTTTTCATAAGCTCCCTTTCTTTTTGGGTAACAGAGAACACTCACACAGGCATGATTTTCAGAAAAACATTTTAATAATAATGCTGTCTGGGTGCCTCAGGGCATCTGATCGCAGAGTGATCAAAGCTGTACAGTCTTTTATGTTGCACGTAAGTTGGTGTGTGTGAGAAACAGTTGGCAATGGCTTATTCAGTGTATCAGTGACACATATGGCAGATACACTCAGACTCTGTCTTCTGGCACTTTGGCCATGCTGCACGTGTATGTATGTGTGTAACACATTGTATCTGTGCATTTCCTTCTCGAAGCAGAATATCATTTGTTCTTTTCCCATAGATTTAATTTTCACAGGTCCTGTTCCTCCAGCTGGTCATTTATAAAAAAACAAGAATTTGCTGTGACTGTTCTGAAGAGCTGTTTTGAATTGTTCTTTATGAATACCTCTGTGCACTTTTGTCTCCTGATCTTGGGAACATTCAGGAAAAGGAATATGTGCAAAAATAATACCTGTATGCCTTTACTGGGCTACACTGGCCCTGCATGAGAGATCTGGGAAGGCTTGAGAGATATCTGGGAAAAGGACTGTGGTGTGTGCATCAACACTCAGTCACTGAGAGAGAAAGGGCCTATCTGAAGCAGTAACTCAGGGTGTGCTGTTTCTAGGCAGTTGAAATATGTTGAATATTTCTAAGTGAACTGCTCAGCACTTGCCTGTTGACATTTCAGCAGGCAGAAGGGGCTGGTGAAGAGCATGAGCTGCAGTCCTTGCTGGCTGGGCCTGAGGGGTTGGCATTTATGGCCGAACCCCACTCATTGGGTTTGGCTTGTTTGAGACTCACAGGCAATCTGTGCAACTTCTTGTACACTCTGAAATGCATGTGCCACCCCTCTCCTGCATGCACACAGCACTTGCAGTCTGCTTTTGTTGTTTGGAGTTTCTGTTGTCCCTCTGTCCTTGGTAGGTTCTGCCATGCCACTGAGAATACGAATTAGTGTTACATTCTGTTGCTACTGATTTTTAAATGGCTGTACAGATTTTCCTCGAAGAGCAAGCATCAAAAAGCCTCAAAAGCAAACATCTGGTACCAGTGTGAACTCTGAGGTGCACTGTGCTTAGCCTGTATCTTCTGAAATATGTAAAGACTAGCTTGACATCTTAACGTTTTATTGTGCTTCAGCTTTCAGAAACAAACTGATTGGGGAGGTGGCCAGGAAAGTCCCTCCAAAATACTGTGAGAAACTTAGTGGCTTTCACTGCAGCGTCTGTTCTCTGTATTGCAGGGTTGCAGCTGCAGAGCCCAGGAATGTTCAGCTAGGTGAGCATTTTTCTTTCTCCTTTTCTTTGAACACAGAATCTGAAGAGGAGGTCCAGGATGTCCATGAACACTCAGTTTAATGAAACACTGGCCCGTTTGCCTTACTGGAGAGCTGGAGCGGACGAAGATGTTCAGTGTACCAGCCGTCGAGGAGCTCGCATCTGTCTCTCTGCACAGCCCTGACCTGCACAGCCCACACCAGGGTGCAGACTACAAATAAGCACTTGTGGTCTCTTCACATGTTCCCAAGTTGCGATGGTCATACAAACATGGTGCTGTGTTCTCCAGGTAGCCTTCTCCTTTGAAGGCAGAGGCAGCCCATCTTCATCCTGTAGCATCCATCTGCGTGGGCTAGCTCGCTGAAAGACCAGACTTGGGAGTCACCAGCTGGAGAGCTCGTGCAGTGAGTGCAAGCTGCTATTTTGGCATGTTCATGCCACGGAAGGTTTTGCTAAACGCTTCAAAAATAAACCTTCAAGACCAAAAGCTGCAGAAATTACTTTCTGTGGCCTAGTAGCTCCTGACTGAATTTCCTCACTTAGGTCAAAAGCCAGACTTCTTAATTTAGCTTTTCCAGTCTTACTTCAGACACAGGAACAAGCTATTCTCCATCTCATCACCCACAGGTTTGCCCTGCAAGGTGCTGCTTCTGGCATTTTTGGAAACCAACAGTTCTCACCACTTTTGATCACTTCATTGTCCCACAAGCTGACGCCATCTCAGCCATTTGCTGGGTTTTGCCAGCAGCAGGTGAGGTGAAGACACAGGGACAATATCAGCATTTCCGGGAAGGAGTTAGGTTAGACTTCTCCTTTTGCAGTGGGAAGAGCAGTCTCATCTGGCAGTGTGTGCAAGTCTCTCATTCATTCTCTTACTCCTCTGCTGGCTCTCTTAAGAGCAACTCATTTGTTGAGCATATTTCAAACCTGAGATGCCCCCATCTCAGGAATCATGGAAAATCTTGGCTTTGATGTGGCTCTTGCTTCTGTCCTTCCTCTCTCATTGCCTCAAGACACAGCAAAATTCCCAGCAAAAGCATCCATAATAAATGCAGAGCTTCACCCAGCCTTATTGTATTTCTAAGACACCCGAAATGATCCTGTAAAGGAATTTTTCAAAATACTCTTCTGGCTTTCCTAATACTTGGATGAACGGAGAGAAAATGTCACTAGTTCTTATTTCCTACATCTCATATTTGGGGGCATTCAAGTAAAATAAAGCCTGCCCAAATAAAAAACTTACAGAACGCAATCACTTTTCCTTCAGCAGGGAGTTCGAGTATGGAGTTTATTGCCCTCAATGACCATTCAGGCCAAAGAATTGGCCAGATTCCTACATGAAGTGCCCATTTCTGTGGCACCAAGCATTCCCAGAGTTAATACTAATGCACCATTGGTGAGGATGCAACACTGGAGCTGAAGGTAACTCCTGACAATTTGGAACTCGATGTAGGAACAGGCTGCTGAGTACTCAGTAACCTTTCTGTGTCTTTCTTGAAAGCAGCAGCTGCTTCTCCAGTACAAGAGGGAGTATGGGTTATGTAGTCCCAGTTCAGGACGATCCTAACTCTGCCTTCCTTCATTGATGAGAAAGGCTTTTTATGTAGCTTGCTGCCCTTCTTCTTTGAAAAAGGCATCTTTGTCCCAGCTGCTAATCAGTCACTGATATTCAAGTGATGATACTAAGTCAGGCAATAGCACTGTGTAAAACAAATTATTCCCTTGTTAATGTTCATTTCTTGTCTTCTGTAACCAACCCACCACACAGCCTTTCAGTGTAGAGAAGAGTTGAATTCCTTTCATCAAAGAAGCCAGGAGAAATGTATTTTAATCTTTCCAGGCTCTTCTTGCTTGTCCTACAAAGCAGGCAGAAGACACAAGCGCTGATTTCTTTCTCCCTTGCAGGGATGGCTGTCTTAAGCTAGAGGAAAAAAAAACCCAAACAAAACAGGAGCATATCTAGATTCTCCCTGTTCAGCTTCCTGTGCATGTTGTCCATGGCTTGTCTCAACCAGCTCCCTACATCCTTGACCATCCTGGAGGACTCAGATGACTTCACAGGAAGGAGGATTGTGAAGTCCAGGGGTTCCCACTGGTATCCTTAAAGGAAGGCTGTGAACCTCCAGGGATGCATTTCACTGCCTCAAAGAATAGGTATCTAGTCTGCAGTCTTAAAGTCCTCTCTTTCCCTCCTTATCCTTGAGAAAACAGAGGGCTTGGAACCTGCAGCAAACCTCAAGTTTCTTGGAGAAAGTGGTCAGCACTAATGCACCCTTTCCACTCCCTACTGCAGTATTATGGAGCTGTGCAGGGCAATGCCTGCTTTTCCTTTTTCTTTTCCTTTTCTTTCCTGACATTATGCTGCTGCTCCTTTTTATAAGAAAACAGCCATTCCAGATGCTGAGCCAAATGAGAGCATGCAGGTCTGCCTCTGTGGGTTCTTGGGTGAGAGGAGAGGGAGGAACTCTGCAGGAAGGTGCTTTTTAAGATCCTCTTCAGTAGATGGACTTCCATCCTCATCTGCCTGGAAAGGAAGAAGCAGTATCTGAGAAAAGGCTTCTTTCAGTTCCTGCCGCTCTCACTTCTGGGCAATGCTTTCAAGTGCTCAGGACCCACAGAATTTCTTCAGCCTCACTGCAATGAAGCAGGGCTCGGTTTTCTTCATTGCCTCCAAAGTCCGAGCTGGAAACTGATGGAAGCCACTGTATCCCAAACTGCCTCTGTCTGAACTCGAAGCGCAGCCATTCCCCAGGGACTGCTGCCTTCCCAAGGCCTCCTGCCCCATCGGGGTGGTTGCTGTGGTCCAGGCTGGCTGGATCTCCTCCTTCCCACACAGAGCCTCTGCTCCCTTCTGTGATGTTCAGGTCCTTTGGAAATGTGAATATAGGTTTGTTTTTTGTCACTGGTTGTCATTTCCTGAGCCTGGCTTGGCTCTGGGGCTTGGGAATAAATTTTGACACCCCCCCCCAAAAAAAAAAAAAAAAAAAAATGAAGAATAGGTTTTATACCTATGCAAACCTCTGTATTTATGTCCGATAAAAGATGTGTGAATATGCTGATGTGCTCAGAAATATATTTATTTACTAATATATTTATGCACGTACCCGGTCTGCTCGCCTGGTTCTGTTCTTTGCACCGAGCCGCTGGACTGCGCTGCCAAGCGGACTGCGGCCGCGGTGGGGGGGGCCCTGCCTGGGGTCGGCGCTAGGACCCG
>JASSUY010029214.1:0-69706 GCA_032466535.1 Forpus xanthops
TGCGGCCTGGCGGGCCGGGCAGGGGGGCTCTTTGCCGGGGTCCTGCCCAGCTGCCCCCGAGCCCTGGCACGGCTGCCCCCCATCTCCGCGCCCCCTCCTGCTCCCTCCGCCCCGCGCAAGAGGGGGCCCTGCTGCGCAGAGCGGCTCTTCCCCGCTGGTGGGGGTCCCACGGCCCCCGGGAAAGGCCGTTCCACCGCTTTTCCCGGTTCCAAGAGGCAGGGAACCTCCGCCGGTTACTCCAGCGATTCGGACTCCAGCCTGGACTTCGGCGGGTCCAGCCCAGCCACCTCCAGCGACTCGTCGGAAGAGGAGGAGGAGGAAGAAGAGGAGGAGGAGGAGGAGGAGGAGGAGGAAGGGGACAGCTCGTGCAGCAGCGAGGAAGGCAGCTCCTCGGAGTCGGAGAGCAGCTCGCTGTGCAGCGGGGACTCGGTGCAGAGCACCCGGTACAGGCAGGCGGCTCTGCCGCGCTTCCCACCGCAGCCCCCTCGGGAGCCCCTCGGTGAGGAGCGCCCCGTCGAGGCCTCTCTCCCTGGCGCAGGCAAAGCCCTGCGGCCTGACCCCAGCCTCCTCTTCCTCTCGCAGCAGCTCTGGGCCAGGACATTGCGAGCATCAACTTTGGAAAGTTTAAGCCCGGCTCCAGCCCTGGGCTCGGGGGCCCATCCGGAGCTGTACGCAAAGCAGGAGGCCTCCCCTTCCTCCTCCTCCTTCTCTTCCATCTCCTCCTCCTCCTCCCCCCCTCCCTCCCCGAGCAGCACCCCTGGGGGGGATCCGCAACAAAAGGAGGGAGGCTTTGGGGATGCGGAGCCCTGCGCCAAAGGGGAGGATTTGCACAAAGATGCCTCTAACAATGGAGCCTCGTTAGGCCCCGGTGAGCAGGCGGAGCGGCCAAGCGGAGCTTTACCAGGGCGAGCGCCTGCCCCGGAGTCGGCCCCGGCCTCGGTACCCGAGCTGCCGGGGGGGCCCGGCCCGGTACCACCCGGGGATGGGGGGGAGCCCCGTCGGGAGCACTTCGACCGGCTGATCCGGCAGTCCAAGCTGTGGTGTTACGCCAAAGGCTTCAACCTGGACGGGAAAAGTTTGCGGCAGGGAGGGAGGCCGGAGGCCGGCAGAGCTGCAGAGCTCCCCCCCACCGGCTGCAAACGGCCCGGGAGCCCCGGCGCCCCGGTGAACCGGGCTGCGAGGGGCAGCGGAGCGGAGGGGAGCGGCAAACGCAGCCGCTCTGCCCGCGGCACCGGCGGGGAGAGGCAACGGGGCTCCGCCAAGGGGGGGACACGGAAGGCTCCGCGGAGGAACTCCAGGAAGGGAAACGCTCCTTGCAAACGCCTCGGCAACGCCGGGCCGGCCCCGCCTCGGAATTCCTTCAGCCTCATGGGCAACTTCCCTTGTATTCCCTCCCTGGTCGTGGGGGAAGATGGGGATTTGTGTCCTGCCTCTTCCCTGGGGGGCAAAAACTCTTGGGCTCTCTCCAAAACTCACCCGCTGTGGAGCTGGCACTTGGGGGGCAACGCCATTCCCGTGCCCCCCAGCCTCAAGTTCCGGGGCTGTAGCTTGGAGGATCTCTAAGGACAGCGCCCGGCCCGGAGGAAAGGTTAACGGGGCAAGAGATGAAAGTGGAGTGGGGGGACCCGGGGAGGGGTCCGGGCCGGGGGGTGTTTGGGAGCGGCCTCCTCGTCCCACCGGGACCGGGGGTCCCGGCCGGGGGGGGCTGCCAGAGGAACCGGGGGAGGGGGCCGCAGGGTGCGTGAGCGTTTCGGGGGGCCCCGCTTTGGTCGTGTGGGAGATGCGGTATTTTTGTGGCCGTGTATGTGCCGGGGATCCGGTGTTGGTTTCCTTTAAGGGTGAAGCTAAAACCCCGGGGGTGGCGATGGACCCCCCCCACACCTCCCTTCCCCATCCTCTCAGTGGGGGGTTATTCCCGGTGAAGGGATTTGGGCTGAACCGCGGAGCGGAGGAAGGGGGTGGTAAACCCGGGAGAGAAAAGATCCAATTTCTCCCTTTTCCTGCATAAATGCATCGGATTAAACTATTAATAATGACAAGCTGAGGGCAATAACGGTGGCCCCGAGCACAGGCACCTGCGTCCGCTTGGGATAGTCCCGGGAAATCGGGAGCAGCCATTCTAAATCACGGCGTTACAGAGGGGTGATGATGATTTCTGTCTGTTGGAGAGACGGGAAGGGGGAAAAAAAGAACAGGGCAGGAAATTCGGTTAGTCAGAGCAGGATTGTTGGAGAGGAAGTGATTTGAAACTGCTGCGCCTATGGTAAAGAAAGGAAAATTCAGGATGAAAATTGAGCAGGAAAAGGGAGGTTTTACCGGGGTTCAGCCCCGGTAGCCCGAGGGCAGCGTTTGGAAAAGCTTCCCCCCCCCAAGAAATAGGATCCGGAGCATTGGCAGGAGGGGACAGATGGACAATTTGATCCCGGCCGAGCTCCGGAGCGGAATGCGGGGAGGAATGCGGGGGGAATGCCTCTCCTCCGCGGAGGAAACCATATCCCAGTTTAACTTTCCTTGCGAACCAGTGGCTTTGTAACAGGCCCTTTTGACTATTCCTGATGTAATTTCCACCCCGCTTTGGCATCAAAGCCCCATGGGCTCTCTGAAGTCCGCTCTGGTTTGGGAAATCAAAGCTGGTGTGTGTGTGGGGGGGTCCTTTTTTCCCCTTCTTTTATTTTTTATTGAGGGGGATGTGGGTTATTTTTCCCTCCGTTCTTTGCAGCAGTAAATATGCGCAGCCCACGGCCGGGAATCGCTGAACGCCCGCTCGGGAATTCCTGTTGTTTTCCTCCAAAAATGGGCTCCCTGAAATCTATAATTAACAATAATAATGATGGTAAAATTCCTTTTCCAGGGTCTTTTCCTGGAAAGGGAAGGGGAGGCCAAGGAGAATCATCGCAGGATTCAATAGGAAAAATCCCGATCGGGCCTGGCCCGGTTTGATTTGGATGTTTTTTGGTTTAATTCCATCAATGGGAAAAAAAAAAAAAAGGGGGGGGGTAAGGAAAAAGGCGTTTTTAAGGTCAAACCGCATTTTGTCTCTGTTAATCGCTGTTTTTCTTGGAGATGGGAATTGTTGTTGAAAGCGATGTTTGTTTCACTTGAGGCTTTAGAGGCTCTTTTTGGTTAACTGCGGGGTTTTGTTTCTCCTCCTCCCCCCCCCCCCCCCAGAAAAGGGGGTTCGTCTCCCCCTAAATATTCAGGTTTTATCGCCGAGAACGCTCACCAAAAAATCACCCCAAAACCCTCAACCCTGGGGGGGGGGGGTGGAGAAAAGCCGATTTTGGGGAGCTCGCACCCAGGAATCAGGCAAATCGGGGAAGGGGGGTCCTATCCCTGGTGTCCCCGCATCCCTCAGCTTGGGAAGGGGACATGGAGATGGGGGGGAAACGCGCTCCATTGCCGTGTAACCCCCGAGCACGATCACTCCCGGCCCTAAATCCGGATCGGGTTCAAAATGTATTTTCTAGGAAAAAAAAAACCAACAAAAACAAAACAAAACAAAAACAAAACAAAAAAAAAAAAAAAAGAAAGAAAGAAAAAAGAAAGAAAATGAAATAAAATAGAATTTAAAGGCAATTGCGGGAGGGAGCCACGACCACACAAAGCGGCGGCCGCGCTCCGCGCCCGCGGAAAGCGGGCAGGAAAATCCCGAGATCCGCGCAGGGAATTAATGCTGATATATATATATACATACCTATAAATGTATGTGTGTATATATATATGTATAGAAGCAGCAACCCCCAGACTCCGCCGCTCCATCTACAACAGCCAAATAACTCAGGAATTCTTTTTGTTAAGGGATAGAAACCCCTCGGGAAGCGCGCATTAGGGGGGTGGGGGGGGGTGTCCCTCCGCATGTGCGGTTCCCTGGCTATTTATCTCAGTGTATATTTGCCTATGGCCGTGTGGGTGCGCGAAAACCGCGGCGGTTAATTCATACACGGTATGGGGGGACGTGAATCAAGCCGTAGGTATTGATGTGCCGAGCTGTGGATAGGTGCAGGGATCTGTATATAATGCGTGGGGCTGTAGCAGGGCTGTGAATAACAATATAAAATACCTCAAAACTTGCCACCCCCCACCTTTGAATGGCTCCTCAAGCAGCAGAACCATCCCATTCCCACCAAATAATAATAATTATTAATATTAACCATAATTATAATCCCCTGGGGTTTTTTTTAAACCTGTTTTAAAGGGAATGAAGAGATTTAAGTGAAGAAAAATCAGCTCCCTAGCGATCCTCTAGTAGGAAAGTGGAGAGTAAGAATGGCCTTGCATAGAAAATAAAGAGAATTCAAGTTGAAATGAAAAAGAAAGGAACCCCCAAATTATAGTCAGAAAAAGCCTATTTTGTCATAAAAACTGAACCAAGCGATGGGCGGAAGAAGCAATTCCTCCGCGGGACACAGTGAGCCCGAGGTTGGGGCGATATAAACTAGTTCTGGTTGCGAGCAAAAAGATCAGCTCACGGCCAGGACAGAGTAAAGGGTATAAAGGCACCTTCCGAAGGAGGTTACTGCGTTGTTTTATCTCCAAACGGGTGCAAAAGAAGCAACCAAAAAATACCGTTTTTTGTTATTTTACTTGATTTTATTCTTTTGCCCCCATCCAAACGTTTGGGTCGGGAGGAGAAAACCGAAAGTATCTCGCAAAAAAAAAAAGTAAAATCAATAAAATAGAACTTTAATGAAAGGGCGCTGCCTTAAAAAACGCAGCTTTCGACTCAGGAAAAGAAAATGTCTCAGCTTGGATACGGTTGTGGTGCTTTGTAATCCCGGTTTGTGAGGGTTTCTTTTCGGGTTGGGGGGGGGGGGGGGTTCAGGGATCTTCGCTCTCTCTTTGCGTTGTTGTATTCAATATTGCCACCCCTCTTCTCGGTTTTAAACCGTCACTTCGCGGGTGCTTCTCTGCTGGACCCCCCCAGGATCCAGGGATGCTTCTGCCCCCCGGGATCGGTCCTTTCCGAGGGGTGCTGTGGATGGCGGGCGGTGGTGTTACCCCGGGCTGGGCCCATTCAGCGGCCGATGCTGCCGTTCCCCTAAGCCATGCGTTTCAATACAACCACCCAGGGGAGAAAAAGAGCCTTTTCCAGCCATGGATTGGGATTTCTGCTTAGGTTTACTGTACCTTTATTTATTTGAAGTTGTTGTAAGTATATGATGATGAAAGTGTTAATTCCTGCGTGCAATATGGAATCTAGGCTGAGAAATAAATACCTTTTTTGTTGTTTTTTTTTTACAGAACTGGCTGATATTTGGCTCTTTTTTTTTTTTGGGGGGGGGGGCTGGTGTGCACCCATGTATGTGCAAGGTGTGGGTGCTCATGGGGAGTGCTTGCTTTAAAGGTGTGTGTGTTTGTGCCTCCATAACACGTGTGTTTGTATGTAGGTGTATGCGTGCATGTGCTTGTGTGCTGTGGAGGGAGCGTGTGCTGCTGGTCCGTGTCCAGCTGTGGCGGCGCACATCTGGAACATGTGGTTTGCAACATGTGCTCCTCCACTTGCCCCCACCCATGATCCTGGCACCATCCCATGTCCCAAATCCCCTGTCCTGGGATACCAGCACCCTTCCGTGTTCTGGTCCCACATGGATGTGTGGCTCCTGCTCCCAGGCATGTTTTTCATGTGCAAGCGTGTCCCTGCATGTTTGTGGCCACATCCTTGCTTCCACCCAGCTCCATGCCCTACATCTGTGTGAAACAACATGCGTGTGCCCGTTACATGTGACTGCACACACATGTGCTCAGCTGCTTGGGGGGTGGAGAGGATGTTTCTGTGGTCAAATTTGCCTGAAAGCAGCATTTTTCCTCAACGTTTAATGGGAAATCGATAGCTCCTTCCCTCTAATTCATAGGCCAGAGACTGCTCCCCAAACATGTGTTTCTATTTTGAGGGCCTCAGTTAGTGCCCCTTATGGCAGGAGCACGCCAGATAGAGTTTTAAATCCCTGCCAAAGGAAAACACGCCCAAGGAGTGGAAGATCCCCTTGAAGCAGCACTGGTAGATCCAGACCCCAGAGGGGACCAGAACGAGCGACCTGAAGTGGGGTTTATCAGCACAACGTGTTGAAAGGGGCTGAAAGTCTTCCTTTGGATGCCAGTTGAGATTCCAACCTGGGGAACGTTCACACAGCCAGGAAGATCCTCTCTCTAAACCAGGAAAAATGGGAAGTGCAATAACACCACCCCCCCACCCCCCCAGGACCTCATTAGGTGTTATTTCATGGCCACAATAACCACCTGATGCCCTTGGTACTGCAGGTAACCCCTCTTGAAACTCCCTGAGACCCCAACCACATCACACTATAGATCTGCAAAGCACCCGTTTACAGCTTTCTTCCCTCCTCCTCCTCCTTTCTTGGCAGAGAGGGAAGGAATCCACATTAAAATTAATCCCATTCCAATAAAATTTACTATTGGGAGAGGCAAAGCCTGGGAGCAACCGGAGCAGGAGGCAACGACCCCGCTTGGGCTCTAATCACAGCCAAATGACCCTGCTCTTATTATTATTATTAGCTTTTAAAGAAGGTAATTTAATAATGATGTTAATTATCTGCAGGGACCTGATTGGGGGATGGGGAGCGTGTCCCCATCCCCTCTCCAACTCCTATTTGTGACTGGTTCATCCCCAAACTGAAGCGTGGGGGGGGGGGGAAGGAACAAATCTGGAGCCTCACAGCAAGGTGTGGGGGGAGCTGAGCCGCAGTTATTTAGTTTAGTGTCAGGGTGTTAATGATAAATTAGATCGCAGGGAAGGGGCCGGTAAAGCAGCAAGCTGCAATCAAAAAGCGGCCTAACCCCCTCCCGGGGCCGGGGGGTGGGAGGAGGTTGGGAAGGGGGTGAGGGATTAAGTGTCACTAAAGGCCTTTCATTTACCGTGTTTACATGTAGTCAATAGAAGAGAAGGGACAAGGGTTGGTTGTGAGTTATGGGGCTCTTTCGAGGTCGGTATCTCCCGAAAAAAGAAAGGAGCTGTGGATGTATCCCGCAAGAAAAATATTGCTGCACACAAAAAGGGCGAAGAAGAAAAAAACAACAAAGAAACGAACCCCAAAATACACTCAAATAAAGAAAAAAAAATAGTTTGGAACAAAGAAAAAAAGAGGGGAAAAAAAAGGAATTAAAGGAAAAAAAGGGAATGATACTCCAGCTTCCTGGGAAGGTGGGAGCCCATAAAGCACCCCGGAGGATCCTTCAGCTGTTCCATATAAATCTATGGGCTCAAGAGGTGAAGTTTATGTTTTTAGCCATTGAATTACCCTAAATGAGGCCAAATGGGCAACTGCGGTCACCCCCCCCCCCAACCCAGGCTGGGAGGTTGATTGTAGTGGTCAGAAAAGGGGGTTCAGGGGCTGGGTTCTGGTTCTTCCCCTTTCCCCACTCCATCAATCCCATCCTGGGCCGGGGGTGTCAGTTCCCAGCTTGCACCTCCGATGACAGCATGGAGCCAGGATGGGGTCATGGCAAAGGGGTCTGGGTGCGTGTGGAGTCAGGATTCATTTCACCCCAGGTCCCCACATCCACTTTCTCTTTCCAAGAGGATCCAGCCCCTCTGCACTCTGGTTTTCACCTTGAATCCCACTTTTTCCTACAGCTTTAGCCTCATCCAAGATTTTAATCAGCTGGAAATACCTGCAACCACCCGGATGAATGCTTGTAAATTAACCATTCACAGTGGCTAACCCCCCTCCCCCAGGAAACTTCGGATGCTGCATGCAAGTGGCATATCCTAAAAAGAAAAGATTTGATCCATCGGGATGTGCTCTGAATTCCATCCTCTCCAAGCAGCTCTGGGTCTCCAGCAAGGACCACGTTTTGCTATGGTTTCAAATACGATAAAACCCCCTCCTTGACTTGCAGCTGAGCATTGTTTCCAAGGGATCCTTTAACTTCTCTTTGGAGATGACTTTGGGAGGAGAAGAAAAGAGAGGAATCACAAAATGCTGCTGTTAGATTTATAGTTCCATGTTCTCAGTTTTAGCTATTCTGACGTGATTCATAGCATCTCGTTTGCTGGGGTCACTTTTCCCCACGGATATCGGTAACGAAGGCAAAAAGCGAACTGAGGGCTGGATTTTGGGAGCAGGGAACTCCTTTATGGGACCACCTCATGACCTGAAGGCGGGTGGGAGCTTGGGGAGGATGGAGGAGATGCTGGACCCACAGCCTGGTGTGAGGGCAGGGATGCAGCGTGCTGCCATCTCCCCCTCCCAGCCCATCTGCAGCTGCTTCCAGGCTGGAAAACCTGAACCGATGTGGTTCTTTGGGAAGGAGGGTCATTTGGAGTTGTGGGTGCTGGGGATTTGTCCCTTTTCATATATTACCATGTTTAAAGCCCTTGAAATGAATTGCGGGTGAAGAGAAGGGGAGGAACGTGGTTTTCAAAAGTGATTTTCTTGATGTTATATTAAATGTGAGAGAAACGAAGACAGGAAAAAGGATTTGGGGGGTCTGGTGTGTTTTCTGCACTATGAACTTATGGTCGGTACTAATACGTGTAGCTGTGTTCCTATGTTATATGGGTGCTCACGTTCTCAGCCATCACACGGCGCACATGCATCCATGTATGCACATATGTAATGTACATGCTGTCACAGCGCCCTGTGATCCAGGCAAACCGAGTGACGCCACCCCCCCCCCCCCCCATCCTCCTGCTCTATGTATTTGTAACATCCCAAGGGTGTAGCTCTGTCTCTCTTGGTTTAAAACAAAACCAGACAGAGTCCTGAGGGTCAAAAGTGAGGTGGGGGAGGGCTTTTCCCTACCTACCCCCAGACAAAGATCCCTTTGAATCTAATCAAGCAGAAAAGAAACCCCTTTCCTGTGTGTTTTTGTACGAGGGGAGAGGGGTTAGGGCTGCCCTGGAAGGGAGAAGGAAAGGAGATCCCATTTTCCCTTTCAACAATGAGATCTTTATAAATGTTCTTAAGAATAAAACCAACCCTAAACCCAACCCAACTCCAGCAGTGGAAGGATGCGGCTGTGTGTTCCCAATGGATGAGGAGAAGGTTGGGGTGATGCCGTGGTCTATAGGGGTGTACGCTGAGGAATGGCAGCGGAGGGGTCAGATGATGCTTGCAGGGAAGGTGTGGATGTGATTTGGTGGTTCATTTCCTGCAGGACGGAGGGTTTCCACTGCTCCCACTCTGCTCTGCTGCCCTCGGAGGGTGCCTGGTGAAGCACAGACCTGCAAACAGCAGTGATCTCCCACTGCAGCCCATGCACATCCTCTAGCAACATGATTTCCTGCAGCACATCTGACCCCGTTTCCATCCAGATTAACCAGAAACCTTCATCAAGGGCCTGTTTCCTATTGTTTGTTGCCCAGCTGAGGGGCCCAAAGACCCTCTTGTGCTGGAGGGTTTCTCCTCCCACAGTCTCATGCTTCTGCTCTGTGATGGTTTTCTTGATGACATTGGGCACATCCGGATGGAAGCCACATCCCTGTCCCCTGCTGCAGGGTGACTGAGGAGATCCATGCACTGCAGGATGAGGACCCCATCGGAATGTGATGCAGCACTTGCTGATATCACCCATGGGACCTCCCCAGCCCAGGAAGTCTTTGCTGTGCCAGAGCTCTTGGAGTCCCCATACAGGAGTGCTGTGATCCCTGTGTGAGTGCATTGACAGCGCTGCTCTCTGGGTGCTTTTAGTAACGTCATAACAAACCCATCCCAGGTTCTTCTGCCTAGGAGCTCATCTCAGTCTCCCCTCTGTCAGTTAAAGCCATTCCCCTCATCCTGTCCCTACGGGCTCTTGTCCAAAGCCCCTCTCCAGGTTCCTTATCCCCTTTAGGCACTGGAAGCTGGTCCCCATTGAGCCCCACTCTGCAGCACACACAAGGCCTCAGATGCTGCTTTTTACATCCTTTTAACTAATACCACACGACAGTGATTTAAGCCCATCAGTACAACCATCCCCGTGTCAATGCAAGGATCCTCATAACCTCCGTGTTTATACTGACTGCAGTGTGTTTCAGCTATAAAAGCACTTTCAAACTGACATTAACTGCACTGTAACGACGTTAGATTGACTGGAGTTGGGTCAAATGCCTACAAAAACCTGCTAGAAAGAAGCTGCTGTCAAACCGATTGCCCAAGCATAGTGGGGAGTTCTCCTTGCCAGGCTGGCCAATGCCTGGACTCACATAAGCTGATGTGCACCTACGTCCCTTTGCTGTGTGCGAGTGGAGCTGCAGCACAGGAGGAATCCCTGGGACCAGATGCAACCTCTGTCTTGGTGGAGGGAGCTCCAAACTGCCTCTGTGCCTTACCCTGGATGTCCCCAGTTCTCCCTTCCCTTCCCCTCTTACTGCATGAGTTTTCCTCTGCCTTTGCTTCTCCTCCAGGAGCAGCCACTGCTCTGCTCTGTTTTAACACTGTTGTGTTTAAAAATAAAGCAAACAACGTATAAAATGCAAGGAAAAGCTATCAAAGCAAATAAAGAAGCTATTATTACTATTTCCGAAAGCCACGCTCCTGCAGTCCCATCCCCTGCGTGTATTCTGGCAGCTGCCAAGGAGGATGGAGCTGGAGCACGAAGGCCATTCCTGATCCCATGTGCAATCCAGGGGCCTTAGTGTGGACTGTATCTGAGCGCACACAAATGCGTTCAGGTTTAGGTGTACAGAGGGATATAGACCAACCCCAGCCCTCCTTAATACTCTCAGCTTTTTGACTCCTATTTATGCTTTCTCTTAAATACAGGCACAACCGTAGCCATCGCTCTCCATAGCTACCCTTGCCTTATAGTGACTATCCAACTGCCCCAGAACTTTCCATGCTTCTTGGCTAGGGGCATTTCCTTGGGAGAGTGAAGAGGAGGCCCTCAGCCCTCTCTTCTCTGGATGGGTCCATACAGTGGACCTGGAGATGAAGAATGAGCTCTCCAATGCCTGAGCTGACTTTTGCTCCTCACTCTGCCATGGAACTATGGAATAATTTGTGTTGGAAGAGACCTTAAAGCTCACCCATTCCCAACCCCTGCCATGGGCAGGGACACCTTCCATAGAGCAGCTTGCTCCAAACCACTGCGTCCAACCTTGAGCACTGCAGGGATGGGGCAGCCACAGCTTCTCTGGGCACCGTGTGCCAGCGCCTCAGCACCCTCACAGGGAACAGCTTCTGCCTAAGAGCTCATCTCAGTCTCCCCTCGGAGGGAGGGTGAAATCCCCTCACAGCTGAGGGCAGTTTGTTCGCCGGCACGGGAAGGACCCGGGGAAGGGTTTGAAGCGTTTAACCGGAGCTGGCGCATCCTCACCACACGGTGGCAGCATCTGCTCGGTAAGAGCCGAGACATTGGGGTCTGCTGCGCAGGAATGGGGGGGTTCATTTGTTTTCCCTGTTCGCTTTGGCTGTGCTGGTGTTGTTGTAGGGGTGATGGGGGTGGGCAGCATCCTGCCGTTTCTCTGTACAGGGCAATGTGTGCACTCATGGGAACCGGAGGTGGCTGTGCCCATGGCTCGGTCTATGGGTGGCAGGGCAGGAGCCAGGGCTGCTCTGGGGTGAAAGTCTCTCTCTGGCTTCATTCCCCATCCCAGAGCTGGATTTAGCTCCATGGCAAGGGTTGGTCTGAAGCTCTGTGTGAAGCTGGAGCTGCTGAGGATCCAACAGGATCTATGGGACCCCTCACACTCCCCCCTGCACCCGGTGCCTCAGAGGTGGAGGACTGCTGAGAGCCTCATCCAGGCTGGGATGTGCCCTAGCTGGTCCTTGCTGCGCTCTAGAGGTGAGCAGCTTCTTGACTACAAGGACTGAGATTTCCAAGTGTTTTCCCATTCTCGTTTGGGATGAAAAGTGCTTTTGGAGCCAGAGGAACATCCACAGAGCCATCTCATTGCTCAGCCTTTTTTCTTCCTGCCACTTCAAAAGCATTCACTTGACTTCTCTTGACATTCTTTCCCTATAAATGAAATGGCAAATTAGAATGTATTATAAAGGAAGAAAAATCCCAGCGCATTTCTCCTTTGTCCTTTTCCTTTAACAGGGGGACTTTTCCACCCCAATAATTTGAGGCAAACGAGTTCCATCTCAACCAGTTGGAATTCTCATTGAAAAATATTGAATCCAAACATTCCCAAACAGCCCAACTGTTAGCAACGAACAGATGCATCCCTGTTCATTAGCCTGGATGCTCATAGGCGCTGAGCAGCATCCCTGGGCTGAGCGTGCATCCCTGCTCTGCAGCCAAGTGTTCCTGGTTCTGTGGGCGAGTATTGGGAACGTGCAGCTCCAATGTGTGTTTGTGGTGTAGGAAATACCTTGTAAAGGGGATGCTCTGTGCTGTTACCTCCTACTTGTGCTGTCTTTGTGTCTTCCAGCTCTTTCCCTGCTCCCAGCCTGGTGATGTGTCTGGGAAAGGGAGGATTGACCATGTTGGATGGGGCTTGGAGCAACCTGCTCTAATGCAAAGTGCCCCTGCCCATGTCAAGGGGTTGGAATTGGATGAGCTTGAAGGTCCTTTCCAACACAAACCCGTCTGGGATTGTACGATTTCTGGGAGCAGGAGGGTTCAGGCTGGCAGCCGCTGTGCTCTTTCATTGCATCCAATATGTTGTGCTGGCCTTGGTGTGTTCTGGGGGTGAGTACTGTGTCTGCACAGTCAGATGTGGGTCTGCGCTGTCTGAATGGATGGGATGGGAGAAAGGAGGATGGTGGTATCCAGCTCACACGAGGGGGATCAAGGTCATAGTGTGTTTCCCATGGTCAGGCATGAGCAATGGGGCTCGCGTTCATCTCCCATCCATCATCTCTAAAGGTGGCGACCACTCCTCTTCATGTTTCATGCACCTCGATGTCCATTAATGTAGACGTTTGATGGACCCAGCCAAGCTTCCAGACATCTGATTTGGGGCTGTGGGGTGCAGCCCCTCCAGCTCTGCCCCTTTCCTCCCCACAGCCGTGATGCTCCCGAGACAAAAGCCAAATTAACCACTTTTATTTCAAAACACGAAGTAAAATTAACAGGGGAGTGATGGGGGGGCGATGGGGGGAGCGAAGCTCTTCTAAAGAGCACCAAATTGTGTTGCTATGGAAACAGGAGGAGAAGCCCAGTAGCTGATGCTCTCCTGGGGCTCGGGGCCGGCTGTACCAGCCGTGATGTTTTCTCATCTCTCACTCTTCCCTTTTTTCCTGTGTTGTTGTGTTTTTCTCCCCCTTTTTACCCTTTTGGATGTTCTCATGGTGACTTTCCACTGACTGCCACCTCAGGGGTTCTCTGCCGTAGATTTGCCCACAGGGCTGTAGGCAAGAGGCTTCCTCTGCTTCCTCTTACCCAGCTCCTGCCTGCCTGGAGGTCATCTGAGCTGTCTGGTTTGGGGCACACAGGAGGAAGAACCCCCACACCTCATCCTCCTTGCAGCGAACCCTCTCTTTAGTGCTGTCTGAAACCAAAATGTGCTTTAAAACCCCCAATCCCCTCCCAAGCCTCTCTGTGTGTGGTTTCAGGCTGTCTGCAGGCTCAGGTGTGTGCAGGCATGTTCAGCTGGGAACAGTGCAGCTCCCATGGTTTGGATGACTCTGAGCACCCATAGGTGTAGCTCCAGGACCAGCCCTTGGCTGTGTGTGGACACTTGCACTTGGAATATCTCTGGCAAGCCCAACTTCCAGTGCTTTCCAGCATCCTCAGAGTGTGGCCAAATGGTTTGGGACACTCATGGCTATCGACCCCTCTGCAAGCTACTGTTCCCAGCGGCTCCTCTCCCAGTGTTAGTGCTGGGTTTGGAGGTGCCATTACATGGCATCTCTGGGAGTGAGGAGAGAGCTCATGTTCTCACCGAGCTTTGGTTTTCTCAGCGTTCCCAAGTCTTGTCCTCCCTGAATGGAAGCTGGTGTGAAGGGGGGACTGTTGTGGGATGAGTCCTGCAACATCTGCTCCTGCTGCTCCATGTGTGTGTGTGCCCTTGGCCTGGTGGAATTCCTAAAACTGGGACAGAGAGACCCTGGGGAGAGGACAAAGCTGTTGTTGGATGTGTGGCTCAAGGCAGGGTTAACGCTGCAGGCACTGCTGCCTGTAGCACAGGGACCTATTGTTACCTGCTCATGTGATCAGGTGAGGATCTGCCGCCCATCTCTCGCCATCATCTCTGCTTGTTTAATTCGTGCCCCTGAAGGCATTTCAGTCTAAGCAGAAGGAACTGAAAGCTTCTGACTTCAGGGGACCATTGATTGAAGCATCTGCAAGGCCAATTTACCCACTGGTGACTCCAAAATCAAATCACTTCTGTCCATGTTAGGACCTGAAAGGGTGTATGGGTGCAGACGTAGCAGGGAGGATCCCCTTGCTCCAGGCAGCTGCTTTATGCTGGCTCTAGAAGTAGTTGGCAAAGTATTTAGGGGTGGGGAAAGATGCTGTGGAAAGTAATATTTAATTAGCCCCAAGAGGAGCATTAATTTGCAGTCTTAATTTGAAGGCTTGCCAGAGCCCGTTGTATTCCTACACCGTTTAGCATAAAATAGGTCTAGAAGCTAATTTGTAGGTCACGGTGATTTGATTGCTTATGTAGGGCTGTGATAGCCCAGACCGGGAGGCTATGGGGAGGAAGGTGATGGGATGGGAACTGGGTACCAATCACCACCTGCCCCATAAGCATCCCTTCCCCATCCCTCGCTCCCTTTTCTCCTTTAAAGTAGTGGTATTGCCACCACCCTGCTCCTGGCTTTGCTCATGAGGGTTCATGAGATGCTCTGAGCTTTCTGCATGAGTGGAGGTTGTGCTCATCACATTCCCTTTCTCCAGGCTCTCTGAACTTCTCTGGATGTTTCATGTCCTCCTGGCTATAACCCAGATTATAACAACTCCACAGCTCCACATCCTTCTCGTGTTGTTGCCCCCCAGAGCTCATTGCAGTCAGCATCCCCCTTCCCTCTCATGCTCCTTCATCAGATTCCAGACTCGCCAGCAGCTCTCGGGAAGCTGCGCCCATCCTCTCCCGTGTCTGGAGAGCTGTCTCCAGAGAGCCCTACAGATTTATAGTATAATAGCATCAGCAAGGCACTGAGCCCATCGCAGTGGTCCTACCCCCCCCCCCCCCCCCCAGTCAGGAGAGGGGAGTGGATGCAGCCCCTCTGTCTGCAGCCTGGCCATAAACCACTCCAAAATGCTCAAACAAACGGTCAACCTGGACCCCGTGCCGATACATCCCATGTCCTCTGGGAGAGTCAGGCTCTTCCCTTTGCCCCACATGAGATAATGCTCCCAGATAGTCCTGTACCCCCTCAGCAAATAGCTGCTAAGCTGCTCACTGGGGAATAGAGGTTACAGGAGGTAGGAGGTGGCTCTGGCTCACTTGTTGGGTTTATGCCTAAGCGCTGGCATGAAGAAAGAGCTCTTCTTTGAAAAGCAAGGGAAATCCTGTCGCTGTTAGCACCATTTGATGCTCTAAACTGCAGATCAGTACTGCTTGTTTCCAGGCAGCCTCTTCCTACATGTAGGTACGTCTCTTGGGATATATGGAGCTCATCCGTAGCTCTGGATACTCCTGGTATGCTGGGGCAGAGCTCGGCAATGTCATTACTTGAGCTAGTGGGAACCAAATGCTCCTAAACGGTCATGCAAAAAGATGCTGCTTTATAAAGTTGATTTTTTTTAACCCCATCTGAAATACTTTGCCAATCCTGCATTCCTTTCCTCCGGGACTCCTTCCTTTGTCTCTGTACTTTGCCTTTGCTATGGGTTTCTCCTCCTGGACACCTTTGCAGGGAGCTGGTCCCCACCACTTGTGTGACCAGTCAACCACTCCATCCTGAATCTTTGAGTTGAGGATGATGAGTGCCCCCTCTGCACCAGCCTGGTTAAGCTTTGCCCATGACTATGTTTCTGATGGTAGGTGGGCTTGTTTCCTTAGGGAGATGTTTTCCCCTCAGAGGCATATAGAGCTTCTGGCGACACGGCTAACAAGGAATTGCAGAACGGGAAAGCTGGAGGGGACCTTATAAAGTAATCTCATTTATCCCCTGCCCTAAGGCAGGATCAGCTATTCCTATATGATTTCTGACAGATATTTGTCTGCCTTGTTCTTAAAAGGCTCCGGTGATGGAGCCTCACTCCAGCCTCCCTGGGCTGCCTGTCGCAGGGCCCTAATAGTCCTTATTATTAGAAAGTTTTTCTTACTATCTAGCCCAAATCTCCCTTGCTGCAGTTTAAGCCCATTATTTCTTGTCCTTTCCGCAGCAGACACAAAGAACAGATTATTCCTGTCCTCTGCTGCTGCCCTTTATGTCTTTGAGGACTCTTCATCACGTCTCCCTCAGTCTCCTCTCATTCAGACTAAATAAACCCTGGTGTCACCAGCCTGCCCATTGCCTCCCCTCTTTCCATGGGTGACAGCACTGTGGGATGCGTTTGCTCAGCTTCAATGGGTGAAGCTACAGCAGCATCTGCTCCAAGCCAGGGAGGGGCTGCTCACAAGTGGCATTTGGATGCATTTTCTTCCTTCTCCTGGAAGCTGTGGCCTGTGTAGGCTTCCCACAGGGTCACTGGGGAGCTCTGGGGAGGTGATGGTGCCTTTGTGCTATGGCTATGGAAACTGCAGAGCCACTGGAGGTAGGGCTGGGCTGTGCTGCAAATGCTGTGCCACATCTGCCTGGAGCCAGGCTCAGGGCTCGCTGGTGAAGAGGCCAAATGGAGCCGTGTTGTCCTCATGCTGAGGTGTTTTATTGGGGCTCCTGGCAGAGGAGGACCCAGCTTGGTGGTTGCAGCCGTCCTCATCCCTCCCATGCCCTGGGATGGAGTCCTTGGCACATCTGATGCTGGATGGAGATGGATGCGTGCCGTAGGGATGGACAAACACCTCCGCTACCACCAAACCCCACTCAGCCTCAGGAAACCTGAGAGAAACATCCACGTGTTCCCTATCTGCTTTATCCCAGACTTCTCCATTCCCACCAACTGCCCATTTCCCCTATCCTCTGCCCACCTCTGCCTGCTTTCACCACCCCATCCCATCTTTTAGCTCCCTGTGACTTCCCTGGAGCCACTCAGCTCCTAGTGCCCTCCATCCAAGCGCTGACCCCTTGCTGAGGCTGCAGCTCCCATTTGCGCAGTTGATGTTTAATCACCAACCTGCCTGACACGTCTCTTCCCTCCCGTCAGCACTTTGCAGTGTAATGACTGTTTTGTTCCTGGCTGTCAGCTTTGCAGGAAGCAGTTTGCCGATAATCCAGGAGAGGAAATGTGGAGTTTTTTCCACACCCACCCCTCTATTCTTCTGGGTTTCTTAAATATATGTATAAAGCGCGTGGTTTTCAGGCATAGCAATTATTGGTGTTTAAGAGGGTGGGCATCCCCACCTCTTCTCCCTGCATCCCTGCCGTGATGATCTTGGCTCACTGGGATATGGAATCTTTATACCCTGCGCTTCAAGCATTTTATCAAAGCATTAAGTGAAGCAATGGGAGCTTTGGGGTCTTCCACACTATTAATGGGAAAAATCACTTAGGAAAGCACTGTGGCTTTGGAGATGCCAGGAGTCCTGGCACCAGTGGAGATGATGCTGCCCCCCCATGTGGGTTGCCTGGTTATTTCCCTGGCTCCACATGTGGGTGGGGACGATCCTGGTTTCCATCCATCTCCGAGTGTAACAGTGGTTCATGCTGACTCCTGTCTGGCCTAGGAGATTCACCACTATTTTGTGGTCCAACATTATGGTTCACCAAGGTTTTCATTAAGGAAATCAATGAGCCACATCATCCTGGTGCTGTCTTGGTCATCGGGAAAGCATAAATAACGCTGAGGCCTGTTGTGTCTCCAGGGCAACAGAAGCGACCATCAAAAGGTCTGGTTTCTGTGCAGAATACCTGAAATCTGTCATTCTGGTGGGTTCTGGGCTCAAAAAACACCATCCTTCTACTCCTTTGTGATTGTTAACATCAGCTCAGTGCAATCCAGGCAGGGCTGAGAGAGTCGTGTTGATCCAGATTTTCCTGAAGTCCAATGATTTCTTTGGTTCTGGGGGGAAATCCTTTAGGCTTTGCCAGCTAAAGGTTCAGGCAGTAACTTCTGCCACCTGCAGCTGCTCTATGCTGTGAATGGGCTTCACTTTTCCTTCCACTGAGGTGGGGAAAAATACTTGGCAGGCTCCTTGGCTGTGATGAAGTGTGATTACCTCTGGATCCGGACTCACTTGCAGCAGCTATTAGCACCATGACAGTGATAGGGAGCTGCTTACAGCTGGGTGTGCTGGGTGGATGCTTACCTTGCAGGACCTGACGCCTATGGAGATACAGAGGGGTTGTGGAGCTGTAGGTGCTGCTGAGCATCGCGGTCCCAGCAACTTCCCTTCTCCTTGGTTAATGACAGCCTTCAGCCCAGCAGGATGATGGATGAAGGAGAAGCGACTGGTCACATGATGAGGATGAGGTTGTTGCCCCAAACCCAAACCTTATGCAGTGAGACAGGTTTTCCATGCTACTTGCACAGCCAGCTCTGCCTGCAGGCTTTTCCATCCCAAGAATATGATTTATTTGCTGCATCTTCTGGCCTCAAGTGGTATTGAGCAGGTTTATTAGAGAGCTGGTTTCTAGGCAGGTTGAATTAAGGATGGGAGCTTGTAAGCACTTATCTTCCTTTCATCTCCTCCTTGCTCTTTCCCTGCTTGTCTCTGAGCTCTTTTAGGGGTGACTGTTCAGGTCCTGGTGTCAGAGACTGATGCGAATGGAGGCAGACAAAACCTGACCAACTGTGAGGGTTCTGCAGGTCCTGGTTTCCTCCTGGTCTGCACCTCCTTTTTGTGCCCAGCCCTGGATGTCCACGATGCATACACTGTGCAGACCAGGCTGTGGCTGCCAGAGCTCATGCAGACTGAAAGGACACATCTCAGGATGATGAGGATAAACCATTTCCTCTGCAAACTGGTACCCAGCTTTCATAAGAACACTAAAAAAGTCCCACAGAGCACAACAGCTTGTGAGAGCCTCCCCACCACCCACCTTCCCTTAGAGGCAGGCAAGTATGGATAGCCCAGAAATAGAGATGAAGAGTCCCTGAGGAAGCATATGGCAGATGAGACCAGATCCCTGACTATCGGTTGTTCTGTCAGTGCTTTAACTGGATGATCATCCTCTCTGCTTAAAGTATTGTGCTATTCCTTGTGCTGAGGGGATAGACTCTGCCTGTTGGGTTAATGCCTGTGAGGGCTTCTGAGGACTATGAGGACTTAGTGATATAGAAGATAGATTAGGGAGGTTTCCCCAACATTTTAAAGCCGTGATGCCTTTTGAAGTTTCCTTAAAGGAGAAGCCACAAGAGCAGCAGGGGGGATTAGCTGGAAGAAACCAGAAGAGAGCAATCGTGTTGTTGCACCAGAGCATCCTTGGGTTTCAAACTGCAAATGGCACTTGAATATTCTCATCCTGTGGTAAAGTTCTCTTAATAAAGCACTCACTGGAGCTGGTTTCCCCCATCTCCTCCTTTTATTTCTTGTCTTCTTTTGCTCATCAGCTTCTGGCAAGTGACTGATGGCTTTGCCTCCCTGCCAGAGCTGGGTTAAAGAGGGTAAGAGCCTTTCCTAGATGCCATTTATGGGCTGGAAGTTTTTGGCAGCTCTGAACTAAGTGCCTGTCTATGCAAGCACAACCCATGGGCTTCCAGGTATCTTTGTGTTGGGCTGGACTGTATTCTCCCATGCCAGCCGTTGCTTTTGGGATCCATCTTGTCTGTGCAGTGCCTTGTGCCACACCAGTATGGCAACAAAACATGCATTACAAAGCTGTGGGGCTCCCCTGAGCCCTCCTGATGGACCTGATGCCCATCATACATCTTGTAACCCCAAGTGAGACTTGATGCTGAAGACAGGGAGCAGCTCCCATCCCGGGAATTGCAGCTGGCCCTTGCATGTAGGTTATAAGTCTCTTGCAAGCACCATGGATGCTAAGCCTGGGCAGATCTGGGAAGAGGCTCTGGACCTCTGCACACAGCATGGAGCAGGTAGGACAGCTGTGAGCCGGCGGTGCCAGGTGTTCTTGCTAGGTACAAGTAAGCACAGGCTGCATCCACCCTTGGCTTTGCTATGCCAGGAAACAAACTTGCATTGAAGCAGTGGCTGCATCCAGGATTTAATTAGCTCCTGCTGCCAAGCCCAACCCTGATAAGATCACATTGAAGGTAAATGTGAGTGGTGTTTCTATCCTAAGCAGCAGGAAGTCCTTTGAGGCTTAGATGCAGGCAGGGAATGTCTGTGCTCCTGCCCCACTGTGGCATTCCTGCTCTGGTTTGGGCCATGACTTTGTGTGCTTTGGTTTAGTTTTCTAGCTGTGTTCCTTCTGATGCAGTCGATGTTCCCCAGGCCAAGGCACTGAGCTCTTCCTTCTGTTCAGGCTCTCCTGGTCATGGTCCAAGCCAAGCCTGAGTCCTGTCATGGGATGAGCTGAACTCACTCATCCTCTGCAGCTCCTCTTGTATCATGCATTCAACTCCTGCATCCCCTCCAGCTCATGGGGCTGAACATCATCTTCACAGTCTCAAATACCTGCAGCCAGGCAGGCTCCACTCCATCAACCCATGTTTGCTAATTCCCAGGGACTGCAGAGGCTCTTATCCCTGTTGGAGCTATGGATATGCCCTTTCCAGCTGCTATCCTGGGGATCAGCCTGGCTCTGATTTAAAGGTACAGTCCGCTGTCAGCTGCTGCTGCGTTTCATGAAAACAAGGGAAGGAAAAGTCCATTGGAGCTGGTTTCCTTGGGGTCCATCAGCTCTTTGAAATGGGTTCTCCACTTGGGTGGCTTTGTGCGTGCTTCTGTCCTCTAACACATTCCAGGGTGGAGAAGAGGGCAAGGAAGCTGGGAAGGGGGGCGTGCTCCTGTATGAATCAAATGGAGAAAGCGCCATGAGCACAGGAAGATGCTGCCGCCTTCATAGAGAAGAGGAGAGCCACAGTCACCAGCTTCAGCTTTTCAGGAAAAGCTTTTTCCCACCCTGTGTGTTTCAGACTTCTCCAAAGTTTTCCTCATTTGCACCCAAGTTTTCTCGGAATCTGTGCCAAAATCCTTCTTTTTCTGTGTGACAGGAGACAGAGAATCAACAATATCTGAATTGCCAAGTCCAGAGCAGTGAGTCAGTGGGAAGCAAGAAGCAAACTTCGTGCGATGCTCCCGTTGCTCATCGATCGTGGTGGAGCACGTCATCCCAAATTGCCTCCCATCGCTGGCCCTCCTGGGGTGAGCACAGCACGGTGCTGGGGGAAAGCAGGCTGCAGGCATGCTTCAGCATCGACCGGGCTCTCTTAACCCATATGGAAAGGCAGATCCCTGTAGGCTCCTTAACTCCATGTGCTTTGCAGTCCTGGGGTGTTGCTGGAAATGGTACCAAGTCCCTGACCCTGATTGGAGCGTGGTTGAGCTGCTGGCATTGGGGAGCTCATCCTCTATGTCTGGGGAAGCATCTAGCAAACCACTGACACATCTCCTATCCCTTCTGACCCAGATTTCTGCTCTTTCTGCTACAGAAATAGCCTTTGAACTCACTCTTTTTAGACATTTCCACCTCCCAGCATGGCTGCCCTGTGCAGTGCATCATTCACACACATCCTCCCACCCAGGGCAGACTCCTCATTGTACGCTGGGTGTCATGGGCAGCACAAGGACCCTCTTGCTTGAAGCAGAGACAATTCTGCTTCAGGAGAGTGAGGGCCTGGAGGAATCAAAGTTATTGCTGGCCCTGATTTGACTCCTTCTCCATCCCTTGCTATTACTTTGAGGCACTGAGAGTCTGCAAACTCTATCTCTGCTAATGCCTCAGGATTGCCTCTGTGCTGTCTCCTGGTGGCTGTCTAGCCATCAGCTCAAGCACAGCCATGGTAAATAACATTTAATCCCTGCCTTTGAGTCCTCTCCTGTACCCTTTTCCCTCTCCATCTTGGCTGCTACAAACAGTGCTGCTCTGCTTGGGCTGTGGCATTCACCCATGAGTGAGGTGTCAGCTGTGACTCAGCTCTCTCCTTGCTTTTCTCCTTCTGCAGTGTCTCAATCCTAACAGTCCCTTTATTTTTGGCACTGGATATTGCCCAAACTCTTCTCTTCACAGTCCCCTTTCGACCCCACTGCTGGCGTCTCCTCTATGCCTGTCTCCAGCACCGCGGGGCTGCTCTCGACCTTGACTAGTGCTGCTTTGCCCCATGCTGGATGCTGCAGTGGATGTGGCTCTTCAGGCCTGATGGATTTGCTCCTCTCTTTGCTCCTCTCTGCTGCCCTTCCTCCTCCCAATACAAACAGGTTTAATAAATCAGCTGCTGTTTTTTGCTTTCCTGCCTTTCTATGACCTCTCCCTGCCTGCCCCAGCATGTCTCCATCCCTTTTAACTGTCAGCATCTGCCTGTGATCACTCATCTCTCTTGTGGCATTGCTGAATGTCCCAGCAAACACCTTGGCCTTCTCTTGAGATGCCCCAAGGCTTTGGAGAAACCCCCACAGCCTTCTATGGGCTTCCTGATGGCTCCTGCTTCCCACAACCTTCACTAAACCCTGGGGACTAGTAAGATGCTGGTGAACTGAAGTGATTTCCATCATCCATACCAACGTGTTCTTGCTGGGATAAGGGTGGTGCATGGCTCTGCCGGGTATGGGGACATCCCGCACTATGGCCTGGCCAGGTTTTCCAGCCTGCATTGTCCTCTTGGTTGCTGTTACATTCCCAACATCATCCTAAGGCCATGGCTGGCTTTATTCTCTCTGTTCAATGGAAGGCCCTGCCATGGCCACCTAAGCTGGATCTACCAGGGCTCTGGTAGAGGCAGGGCTGGTGGTATCCTTAGCAGGAAAGGGAAAGATGGAGCACGGTGAGCTCCGAGCCTGTGCTCCTCCCAGGACTCCTAAGGTGGGGGTCAGCGCAGGATTTCTTGCCTGGTGAGAGGAAATGTCGGTCATCCCTGCGATCAGCAAAGCTGCTCCTTGGGACGAGGAAATCCTCTTAAAGCTGCAGGGAGAAAACAAATCTTGTAAAGCATCCGCCTTGTCTTCTCCTGGGGAGGGCACGTGGCTGCTGGGGGGGCTCTGTGGGGAAGGGGGACTCTCCGATGGCTCCTGTGAGGATGCAGAGCGGTTTGTCCTATGCACAGGTCTGTCCAGTGGTCCTTGAGGACTGTCCCCAGTTAATGACCAGGCTCTGGGACAGCCCTAATTGTGGCTGAACATCCTATGGAGCAGTAGGGACTTCTGTGAGGCTTCAGGGAACAAAGGGTCCACACAGCAGAGAAAGACACCAAATGTGGGCTGAAGAGGGAGCAGGCCTGACTCCCTCAACCTCTTTTCTTTTTCCCCATCTTTTCTTGCTCTCCTGCTCCCTCCATCCCCCTCCTGCTCAGATGTCCATACATTATGCATCAACAATTCCTTGCCGACACAGCACTTGTGGAGAGAAACCTGGCTATGAGCTGGTGAAAGATAGAGCCTCCTCTTCAGTGCTAACCCAGGGAGCTGGCCACAACCTCCAGATTTGGTGTAATTCACAACACATCCCATCCTCCTCCTTGCAGCCTTTCCTGGCAAATCTGTGGGGGCAGCCCAAATATCGTGTCTGGGCTGGGGATTCCAGGTTCCCTGCAGTGAAATTTGGGAAGGTGTAGGTCAGCCCTGTTTGTGTGAGTGACGGAAGGAAGGTTTTGCAGGTGCTTTGCAGTCTGCCTGGTACATGGGTGCCTCACTCAGCCCAAAACCTGTCATGGTCACATCTGCCCTCAGTTGCCATGGAGATTTTTCCTCTTCCCAATGCCCAAAGGAAAGCAGTGGATAACGGCAGGGACAGGGAGGTGCTGCTGGGGCACATCACCCCATTAGCCTCACGCCTGCATGGCCTCTGCCATCCTGCATCCATGTGAGATGCAGCATCTGCTTTACAGCTCTGGTCCAGCTCCCAAAGGCTGCTGGCTGCCTTTGATGGTGTGACAGCACTGGGTATTGATACAGAGCTGTCACTACCTGGGGCAATCCCTGCGGATTCAGACATGCAATCCAGATGTGCAGCGATAGGTACAGCTGCTGCGGGTCAGCCTCAATGCCAGCGTGGCTGTGGGTGAGGATCTGCCTCAGACCTTTGCGTCTGAGTTTCCGCATTAGGGCTGAAGGTCTTTTCCTTTCCTAAGAAACAAGCTGAAAGTCCAAACTCCCCCACCAAGACCTCTGTTCTCTTTTGCTGTTTGAACATCTCTGGTTTCAAGCTTTTGCAGTTGAAGTTTGTCACCTCCTTCCATCATCCTTCGTGGAGGATGGGGTATTTGTCCCCATCTGCACTCCTGGATTTGCTGTGAGAGGGCTGGGGCACAGGGATCACTCAGTCTTTGGAGCTTGCAATGCATACACAAGCTTCACAGACCCATTCCCAGTGGAAATCAGGCATGGACATGCTCCGAGAAGGACTGACGGCTTCCTCACGTGCTCCAGATGGGAAGGGATACACAGGCAGCAAAGGGCCCTTTCCTGAGACAATAAAATCTATCCGTGGTGGTGGTGTTGCTGATAAACATCTGCCAATTAGTATATTATTTAACTGTTTCTAAGCTCTCACCAGTCACTTGGAATGTGGGCAGCCAGCTTCTCCCAGCTTTATCCCCGGGTGGGAACACAGGGGAATTCATTCCAGTCCTGCAGTATCTCCTCTCTTCTGGATACCTTTTATTGCTTGTCCAAGCTCATTTCTGGAGCATTCCAACCTCTTCCTTGCCCATCCAAAGGGCGATTTCCGAGGGCTGAAGCAGTTGGGGCAGAGCAGGGACCTGGCAATGTCACTTCCTCTGCTCTGTTTTCCTGGTATTACATTTGGGGAAGGAATAACCTGGGTCATATGTAGAGGATGTAGCATTATAGGTGGGGGGCTGCTCTTTTGGGGGGCTGCTCAGAAGTGGGAAATCTGGGGGTTGCAGGCAGGAGAGTGGGGTTTTAGAAGGAAAGGGGTTGGTTGGTGGTGCTCAAAGGGAATATAAAGGGTTCCTTCAGCTTTCCAGGTGGATTTGGGAAGAAGATGGAGCGTGTCTGGAAAAGGGGAATGGCAAAGGCACATCCCCAGTCTCTGCGTGTGGCAGGATGGAGCTGCGTGACTGGGTGCAGTATAAATGGAAACGTGTGGCCAATGTGGGCAGGGGCTGGGCATGCGGGTGAACGCCGAGGGGACAGATGTGTGTGGGATGGCACCGTGTGAAGCTATATTAAACGCATGAGCAAGGCAGACTCTGGTGCTTCAGATGCTCGGCTTTGCTTCCAAGCCTTCCTGCTGAGGTGGGGAGAGGGATGGTGCTGGAGGGCAGGGCTGAGCCTCAGCGGTCTCACTTCACTCCTGCCCCTCTCCTGTTCTTGGGATGGGTCTGCAGTGATTGCACATGGGATGAGCAGGGTTTCACCCACTAAATCTCTATGGGTAGAGCCTAAACCCTTTGGGGGGTGGGGTTTGGACCAAGGTGCCACACAGAGCGTCAGTGGCTGTTGTTAATGTGGGGGACAAGCTCAGAGCAACCCCTCCTGTGCTGGCAGAAGCTCAGGTGATGCTCACACCAATGCTCCCATTGAGAGGCCCTTCTGCAGCCTCTCCCAGGCACTGGATTCCTCCCTTGAGTGCAGTTGGAGGCTTTACAGAGAACCTGGGGCTTATTTATGTTTTGGGGGGAGGAGGGGGCAAGTTTAGTACTACCTGGTGTGAAGCACTCTGTTAATGGGGGGCGAGATTCCCCAGTGAGGTGGGTGACCGAATCACACCCTTTTTGATGGCTGCAGAGATTGAATGGAGTTTATTGCAGGGGGAGTTTCCTGATGCTAACAGGAGGGATGCTGCAGGGCTAACAAGAGCATCCTATTAACCACATGGTAGTAAAGGTTTGGGTTACTGGGTCTTCAGGGATGGTTGAATCCAGCCTGGTGCTGGTCCTTATCCATCTGTGGCAGGAGCTCCTGCTCCCCAGAGCTCTGCTCACCCACTGCAGGGGTGAACGGCTCTGGCCAGCTTGGGCTGCCCAGCAGAAGATTGAGGATGAGGATGGTTTTGTGTGTGGGGAGGGCTAACTAAAGACAAGGAGCACCCAAGTCTCATGTGTGGTGGGTGCTGTGAAGGACTTTCAAAGGGAAGTCAGGCAACAAAAGAAATGGATGATAAATCTCGATTTTATATTCTTTCTGTCCAGCCCAGCGGTGAAGGGATCTTGAGCCCTTTCTGCAGGGCTTGGTGGGGATTTGGGGATGGCAGGATGAAACAGCAGCTGAGATGAGGAGAGCAGCAGAAGGTTGAGGAGCCTCTTTTCATCCTGTTCCTTCCTTTATTGGAAAGAAAAAAGCTGCAGGTCTCTGTGCTGGGGTTGGTTTTGGGGGTGCTTGGGAAGACGCAGCCCCCATGAGATCCCATTCCCATAGCTCTTGTGTGGATCTGAGGTGTTGGCTCTTCTGCTGGGGTCCCAGCTCCTGGCCTGGCCTGGTTCCACACATGGAAAACCACATTAAATTCCTCTCTCTTGTGCCTACAGGACCTTTCCTCCCCCTTTCCCTTCTGCAAAGCCTCAGAAATCGACTTGTACTCCCTGTTGACCTTCTTCCAAGAAACCTTGGATGTTTTCAGGTAACTCCCATGATTTCAGATGGATCTGGCTCATGTCCGCAGCCCACTGCATTGACTTCCATAGGGGAGCCCCTGGGGACACGACTGTCCTGCTCTGTCACCCCCAACAGAGGCACTTGGGGGGTGACAAGCCCACTTTGTCTCCAGGACCAGCCTCTTGTGCACATGTCTTTAAAGGGTTTTGAAAGCAGAAGATTGCCTTGTGGTATCTTGCATGCAAGGTTATTGGAAGGAGACCAGCAAAGGTCCATAACCCCTCTGCTGATGAGGATGAAGTGCTTGTTTAATACATTTTTAGCTTTCAAATATTTCTCCTTAATGTGTTTCTGAAATGACTGGAGCTCTGAAGGGAATATGTAACTTGTTAGGAAATAGATGTGCCGATTAGGCTGCGTTTCAGCTCATCCAGAGACGTTTCACCGCCTCACTTGGATCTGCTGTGATCAAAACCCTTGCCTCTCCACAAGCAAGGCCCCCCTGCCAGATGCCTGGTAGCACCAGGAAGCTGTCACAGCATCGCTAGGCTTCTGTTGGGCTGTTCTGGTCCTTCCCAGCTGCTCAGTTTCATGTCCATCCTGCATATCCCAGGATGCTTCCCATCTGCTCCATGGTGGCCAGGTTGGCTCCCACTCCCAGGGGGGAATGGTTGACACCCTCTCCTTGAATTTCCCACCTGATGCTCCATACAAAGTAAAGCAGTGGCATGGGAAACCCCAGAACCCCCAGGGAGAGCAGGATCTGTCCCATGTCCTTTGGTTTGGGAGGTGTGGGGTTGGCCCGTGAGGTGACCTCGGGCACAGTGAGGCTCAGACATTCCTGGTGGCACCTCTTAGAAAGCAACAGATTAGGATTTAGCATTAAACCAGAGGCTGTTTTAATGCCGTGGAGAACTTGAGCTCCTCTAATCTGCCTACCAGCAAGACACAGGCTGGGGGATTTCACTCGGTGTTATAAGCACTTCACCTCTTATTCCATCTCTGAAGCACTCCCAGGTCCAACAGCAACTCTTTCCATTCCCATTTTTCATTCATCATTTTTCTCTCTCTAACCTGCCCTTTCCCCCTCTCCCACCAAGATGCAGTTGCAGGGCTGCATGGCAGTGATGGGGTGCACTGGGATGTGATGGGGAGCACAGGACCAACCTGCTGGGGTGCATCACTAAGCAGGAACAAGCAGCACATTGAAATGGAGCTCTGGGATGCCCCAGTCCCCCTGGCCATGAGTGCTGGGGCGTCCTGCTGTCAGGAGCACGTCAACCCCATCAGGATGCACTTCACTGGTGCTGGAAAAGGCTTTTGCCCCACGGATGTTCTCTAATGGAGCCGGCGTTGCCATGCTCCCTGTGCCGCTGGGCAGCAGCTAATGCAGCGCTGCAGGGAGCACAGGGCTGGTGTTAGCTGGTGTCTCTTCCACCTCCCCTTCCCCGTGCTGGGGAGGTGCTGGTGGGCTCAGCATCCCTCAGGGATGGGAGCAGCACCAGTGTAGAGGGAAAGGCAGGAATCCTGCGAGCCCTCTGCGCTGCTCCTGGGAAATAGCACAAGACAAAGCAGCTGCTTATTTAGTTTTATATCCCCTATCCCTTCGTCCCTGGTGGGACCTCAGGTTTGTTTCTCATGGCAAGGAGGTGCCAACGGGGGTGAGGCGCAAGCGGGAGGCACATTTGTGTACCCATCACCCTGCTCCTCTCCTCTCCTTGGGTCTCCACCATGGTGGGCACTGCCAGGGGAGAGGGAGCCTCGGCGGATGTGCCCTGATGCTCTTTGCTGGCTGCCTGTGCAGGTGACACACGATGGATAAGCTGCGGCGCTGTGGGAGCTGGGAGTCTCGCAGGGCCAGGTATGGCCACTCCCCTGTTGCCAGCACTGCCATCACCCTTTGGGCTTCATTTCCCTTGCCCTACCTTTACCACAAATGAATCCCACTGCTCGTGCACAGTGCCGTCCTCCCCACCCTCTCCCTAGAGGTGTGCAGACACTGTTTTCCCATCCCCTTTCAAGGTATATAATGAATAGAACACCTTATGGATGTTCCTCCTGCCCATCACCCAGAGCTGCCTCTCCTGTGCATCCCCCATGGGTCCGGCTGCCTCTTCCACTCCTCGGTGGGCACACGGGGGTAACTTGCCACCAGCCCCAGCTTGCTCCTGGCGTTTGATCTAGCCACCTATCGCCGAATAAAACGTAGGGGCCTTTAAGAGGGAGCGGAGAGGGGGAGCCGTCTCCCCGCACATTAATCTCTCATGAGCTAATGTGTTTTTCCCATTTGTTCCTTTGTACATCCCGAGCTGCGCGCTCCCACGCGCATCCCTCCGCGCTCGCTCCCGCTCGCTCGCGCTCCTGCCTCCGTCTCCCATGCTCACCCGGGCCTGAGCCCCTCTCGGAGAGAAAGGAAAGGAAAAAGCAGGCGAGCAAGCAGAGCAGGAATGGGGAATACACCCTCTCAAGGCATGTCACTCTCACTATGTGCATCCATTCTTAAGTAGCAGGTATTTTTTTTATTCGTGTTGGTTTTTTTGCCTCCTCCCTCCATCTCTCCGGGGCAGCGCCGCTGATGCCCAGGGTGGGGGAAAGAATTAGCCCTGGAGTTTGCTGCTGGTGAATTGATACCCTGATGGAAGGGGGTGTGTGGAGGTGGTGATGCTCCGGAGGGGTGTGTGTCGGGATGCGGTGCCTTGCCTGGAGGCTCCCCCTGCGCCGTGGACCGATGGGTTGGGGGGATGCTGAGCTGGTGCTGGTGCTCGGGGTTGGTTCGTTGTTGGGGCTGCCTGGCTCTGGAGGGGTAAAGTAGCTGGAGAGCCACTGTCCTGGAAGCACCGGTGTGGGGAGCTGGAGCGATGGGGTGCTTGGGGGCGGGGGCTCACTGGGGATGCTCGAAGAAACCCGTTATTGTGCCGAAGGCTGCTCCGGCTCCGTTGTTGCAGCGCTGTGCATTAAACACGATGTTTTGCTGACCGAGCCGGGCTTGATGCTGTCAGGCTCTGGATTTCCTTTCTCTGTGAGCTTGTGGAGACAGATGGGTGAGGAGGAGGGAGGCTGTGGGTGCTCTCCTACCTGTTCTCTCCCCTTTTTTGTTCCTCTCCGGCTGCTGCTGAGACACAAAGGGCAGGGCAAGCCATAGGGCTGCAGGTTGTTCCTTTTGCAGCATCCTTGCAGGAGGAGGAAAAATCCCCGGGTTTGGGTGTGGGGGGGAGGCGTTGGGGAGGGAAACTTAAAATAACTCCAAAGGCTTCCTGCCCTGTGCCACAGGCGGCTGCTCCTTGCGTGGTTGGGGGTAACAAGTCCGCTCCCCCCTCCCCGTGTCACGCAGGAGCTGCACAGCCCCGGTGGGTGACAGGGATGCTGTTGGGGGTCCCTTTGTCTGCCCTCGCTGTCAGGAGCTCCCTGCAGCCTCTCCCCTCTTTGTTCTCTCCGTGTTCTTTGCCCTGGTTGTGGTGAGCCAGGCTGGGGAGTGGTGATGCTTCAGCCTCCGCACCCACCCACCCGCTGCTGCGTGGGTACCAGCACCCAACTCCCAGGGAAGTTGGGTTTGTCTGTGCTTTGCCTTGGGAATGTGCCTGGGGAGTGGGGCCCTTGGGAGCTGCACCCCTTTGTGGGCATATTGGGGTGGGAAGGGGGTTATATCCAGGTACCTTTTGCTTAAGGATGGAAGGGGTCCCTCGCTCAGCTGGTCCAGGATGGGTGGGTGTCTTCTACCCTGACATCAGGCAGGGAATTCAACCCTTCCCTGTTGCTGAATAAGGACCCCAAACTTGCTCAAGCTCTACCTGAATCCAGCTCCTGGTGTGGGCGCTGCTGATTCGGATCCCCCCCTCCTCACCAAACCCGGCCTGGGATGCAGGACTGCCCCCCCCCCCAAAGCTGCCCAAAGCCCCATGGTGGCTCTTCCCTCATTTTAATGAGGACTACATCACCAATGTGCTAATTCTCCCCCACCAGACTGCCCCTGAAGCTGCCAGTGTAGAAATGGTTCCCCCACGAAGCTGCTGGTGAGCTGTGTCCAGCCTGGGGGGGGGAACGACACACACCACTGGGTGGGTGTTTGGGGGGGGAGTGAGCACCCACAGCCCTGGCAGCTCCAGGGCTGGTGCATTTGTGTGAAGGGAGCTTCAGTCTTTGTCAGGAGCTGTCCCTCCCCTCCCAGCAGGATGGGCAGGGAGTGGTGCTCACCCTGTTTGGTTTTAGCTGGAATGTCCTGTTTGTGGTCTGGGCGATGCTCTGGGAGATGCTCATCCTGCTCCTGGGGAGCTGGGCTGGAATGCGGTGTAGGGGGGGGAACAAAGGAAGGTGATGCTGAGAACTGGCGTGGTGATTGCACTGGACTGGGAGGGAAGCATCAGTGCCAGGCTCAGCCCTGGTTTCCCATGCGTGAAAGCTGCACAGCTCCCCCGAAATGTGGGCTTTTCCTTTTGGGAAAGGGGGACAAAGACACCTCTCTGCATGTGTTTGCCTGGGGCATGACACCGCTCCAGCCGGGGAGGACACCTCTGTCACCCCACATCCTCCCCTCTCCCTCCTTTCCCCTGGTGCTCACAGCATCAGCCCCACAGCAAGGGCCCAGCCTGGTGCGAAACACCCACCCCTGCCTGCTTCTGCTTTCTTTTTCCACCACGAAATTCCCCATACCAAAGTCTCGCTGTGGGAGCAGGAGGCCCTGGGTGCCCTAAACCACCGCAGGGACCCAAGTGGGTGCTCCCTTGGCACTTGCTGAGAGCATCATTCCCCATGGACCACTGCTGTGGGGCTGAAAGACCCCACAGCAGCTCCTGCTGAGGGGAGCAGAGCAGAGGGGACACAGCCCAGCAGTGCAGAGTTTAATTATAGGAATTGATTCCTCTGGTTGCCACACATCGATCCCAGCCGGGTGCACAGTGGCTGCCTCTGCACCCCAGGGACATGCCTGGCACGCATGGATGCGTGTGAGTGATGTCCCACAGCATAGAGCATGGCCCAGACCTTCAGGGAGCATCCCCGCACATATAGGGCTGGGTACCTGGTGAGGGGGTGAGCTGGATGTGGTGGGTTAAAAGAGAAGGTGAAGGGGTATGGGAATCCCCAGGGTGCTGTGTGTGTGGATAAGTGGTGCTGAGGCTCCTGCTGTTAACGTTTTGGGGAGGAAAGAGGGAGGCTGCAGGCATGGAGAAGTGTTTGGGAGAGGCTAGAGTGTGCAGTGGAGTGGGGTTTTGAACTGGGCACTGGGAAACTGCAGTGTGCAAAGAGGGAGGAGGAAGGATGCTGTGCCGCAGTTCCCACTCCTGGGGGGAATCACTGCCCCAGCATGTTGCTCTGCTCCCGGTGCTGGGGTAGCATCCCCGCTTTGCTGCGACTTGTGATCTGTGAAGCACAAACTGCTGCTTGCTCCAGCTCTGCAGCTCTTGGCTTGGAGGTGCTGGAGCTCCAGCAAAGCAGTGCGATGGGGACGAGCCCCACAGCCCTGGGGCACTGCTGCCATGGGGTTGGGTGAGGAGCTGTGAGAAGGACACAGAACTCCCTTTTGTGCCAGCTCTGTGGCAGTGGAGTTCTTCCATCAGCAGTGCTTTGTGCAGCTGGCTCTTTCCCAGCCAGGTTTGGTGACCATAATTATTGCTATTGAAACACATCTAGGTGGGTGAGGAGATGCTAGGTCTCAGTCCCAGGGTTGGGGTGTAGGAGCTGCTCGACCAAGCTCTGCAGAATTACTGGCTTCAAAAAGCAGCCAGCAACCCTGTTAGCATCACCATGGGTAGGTCTGGGGCCTACAATGAGTCCATGCGTGTGGGTTTGGTGCCCATAATGGTTCCATGCGAATGAGTCTGGAGCCTATGATGGTTCCATGCGAATGGGTCTGGAGCCCGTGATGGCTCCATGTGAGTAGGTCTGGAGCCCGTGATGGCTCCATGCGAGTGGGTCTGAAGCCCATGATGGATCCATGTGAGTGGGTCTGAAACCCATGATGGATCCATGTGAGTGGGTCTGGAGCCCGTGATGGATCCATGTGAGTAGGTCTGGAGCCCATGATGGATCCATGTGAGTGGGTCTGAAGTCCATGATGTTTCCATGCAAGTGGGTCTGGAGGCCATGATGGTTCCATGCAAGTGGGTCTGGAGCCTGTGATGGCTCCATGCGAGTGGGTCTGGAGCCTGTGATGGCTCCATGCGAGTGGGTCTGGAGCCCATGATGGATCTATGTGAGTGGGTGTGGAGCCCATGATGGTTCCATGTGAGTGGGTCTGAAGCCCATGAGGGTTCCATGCGAGCAGGTCTGAAGCCCATGATGGCTCCATGTGAGTGGGTCTGGAGCCCGTGATGGCTCCCTGCAAGTGGGTTTGGTGCCCATGATGGCTCCATGCGAGTGGGTCTGGAGCCCATGATGGATCTATGTGAGTGGGTCTGGAGCCCGTGATGGTTCCATGCGAGTGGGTCTTGCCCATAAACCAGGCTCCATCTCCAGCAGCTGCAGCAAGATACTAGAATGCGGGCTGGTCCCAGCTCATCCTTGTGAGCATCTTCAGCTCGAGATGGGTGCTGTTCCCCATCAGCTGTGCTTGCTCCCCATCAAAGGTCCTTGTAAACCCCCCTCCTGGCTGTGCCAAGCTGCAGGTGCACCATGGCTCAAAGAGGCACCCGGAGCTTCAATGCTTGGTAAAAAATCACTGATTTGCTCCTCGCCGCCCAATGGGGATAATAAAAGTTGGCTGTCAGCTGTTTTTATTTTCTCCCTCCCCCTGCCTGGTTTCCACTTTCAGAATGAATGCAAATGAAGATTTTTTAGGGTTCTTTTTTCCCTTTTCTTAAATTCATCTCCAACAGAAGGGCTGATGGAGAGGGCTGGTGGGGGCGGGAGGAAGAGGGAAGGAGGGGGAATGAACACTTCTGGTTTGTTTGTTTTCCCCTCACCCCCATGCAGAAATGTTCTGATTGCACAGGGAGGAGGGTGAAGGCAGATGATGCATTTGGGTTTCTAGCATAACTAATAGCTCTGGCTGGGGAAAATGTAGCGCCTGCACTCCAGTTCCAACTGGGAACCAGTTTTCCAGCATCTCTGCGAAAGGAAGGTCAGGAAGCAGCTTCTTTCCCATTCCCACCCCATAGCTCCATGCTCAGGTCACCCCATAGTGCCTCAGTCCTTGGAACAGGGCACCTGGAGGACAGGCCATGGCTGTGGATGGAGGTGAAGGCTCCATACTCCTCACCCGTGGGTTCTCTCTGCCCTCAGCTCCAGCCAAGCCTGTGCACAGCCTCTTTGACTGGCATTGTTGGATCTCCTCAACCTCAAGTTTATATATTTCAATTACAGCCTGTTAAACGCCTCCATGTTTCAAGAGCTGCCCGGATTTATGGCTCCTGTCCTGCAGCCAGCCTGGCCATCTCCTGCCTTTCCCTTGCTCTGGAGCTGCAGCCTCAAGGAGAGTCCTCAGCCTGGGTCTTGCTGCCCCACAGGTTCTCACCCACCCCTCTACAGCCACAGTGATGGGAAATAGCATTAGGCTGCTGATGTCCCTATTCCCTGGCATTTTCCCTGTGAGAACCCTGGGGTTATGAGCATCAAAATCCTATGATCAGTGGCTCCCATTAATGGCCTTAAATTCCCATGGGATGCAGGGATACCCAAGGTGGGGACGGGATGCTGCAAATCCCAGCCCAGAAGCTTGACTTCCAGAGAGATGGATTTGAAAAGTGGTTGTGGCATCTGCTCTGTTTTTTGTGGGTTTATTTCGTAATGGGATATTTGGAGCTGAACTGGGACCCAGTGCAGAAGAACCAAGGCTCCGATCCTGTTCCATTTGTGGAAGTGGGAGAGAGGGATGGAGAGGTGGAGTAGGATTTCTGCTGGATGCATTTCCCAGTGTAGGATCACCCTGGTCCTATATAATCCCCATGGTGCAATCAGAGGAGGAAGGAGGCAAAAGAGATGAAAATGCAGAGGGGAATGGAGTGATGCGCAGGGAGGAAGGGGCTGCACTGGGTTCCCTCTCCAGTTGGATCCAGGCTCAGTGCCACAGCCAAATTCCCATGGAATTGATGTGCGTGGAATGTATGCGTCTTGCAAGCCTATAGTGAGCCTTATGGCACTGCCTTGCCCACCTCCAGCTTTGCCTGGAAGCTCCTTAGGGATCATGGGTGCACCTGGATCCTGATATTTTTGGGTACCTGGTGACAGGGATGCCATAGAGAAATCCCTCCTCCAGATGCCCAACATCTGGGCTTGGCAACGCCTCTCCCAGCATTACCAAAGGCTTTGAGTGGTTCTGCCCTTCCCGAGCATTCCCTTGCTCGATCCCATCTGTCAGTGGCTCGGAGGCGGCTCGGCCGAGCTGAGTGCTCAGTAATAGGGTGTGAAACAACCACCTGCCAGTTGACTTTCCTCCTCGCCGTGGTGCTTGGCAAGGGCAGAGCTGGAGATGAAGAGCCTCTCCTCTCCCCTGTTATTTGGAGGGATGCTGTCACACTGCTCAGGGGTTTATTTGGCTCAGTGGTTTTATGGTAATGAACCAGCTCTCGCGTTCTGAAAAGAGAGAAGGGAAAAAAGTATCACTTTGGATCTTCGTGCATGGAAAAATACAGCACCTCCCTCCCGCAATCCCACTTGGAGTGCTGGGAAAATGCACTGGGAGACAGGCAGGAATGGAGACAGGGGTGTCCGCCTCTTTGAGGCAGCGTCAGTGGCCATCTCCTGCCCTGCTTTGCCAGCATGTGACTTTTCCTAGCTTCACCATTCTGTTTGCAGTGACTTGCTAGAGCCACCCTGGTGGAAAGGCCCAAAATCCCATATTTGCTCCTTTTCCAGAATCACGGAATCTCAGACTGGTTTGGGTTGGAAGGGATCTTAAAGCTCATCCAGCTCCAACTCCTGCCATGGGCAGGGACACCTTTCATTAGAGCAGCTTACTCCAAGCCCTTGTGTCCAACCTGGCCTTGAACACTGCCAGGGATGAGTCCATCACATGGATCCATTCCCATGGATGAGCCCATCCCAAGCTGTGCTGTCTGTGGGGAGTGCTGGAGGGGCAACACTGGATCCTGGCAGCTCCCAAACATGGAACACTGGGATACTTTAGAGGCAAGAAGGGCAGGGTGTTTTGGGATGAGAGAGCCTCCTCACAGTTGCTACAAGGTTGGCTCTGTTCAGTTTTGCTCCCCAGATCTTTTCTTGATTCCCTGATCAATCTTGCCCATGTGGAGCATCTCTAGTAGGGAGGGACCTCCAGTGCCTGGCAGCCCTGAGGACCAACAGCCCTGGGGACCAGCAGCCCATATCTACAAGGGGCAGTATGTGCATGGTGGGGCAAGGAGAAGCATGAGTCTGGTCTTGGCCAGATCCAGCTTGGATCAGTGGATGTCACCAAGGAACATGAAGCAGAGGGAATGCAGTGAGGGAACGTGGAACAGAGAGGATGCAGTGAGGGAATGTGAAGCAGAGGGGATGCAGTGGGGGAATGTGAAGCAGAGGAGATGCAATGGGAGCTGCAGAGCTGTGGTCCTCTGGCTGACTGTGCCTGCTGCAGATGAACACTTGTGGCCCAGTGCTCCAGCCAGCCCCACGTTGGGTCCCTTGTAGAGATGGGGGACAGGGCTATGGGGGTCCCATCTCAATGGCCCTACTGAAAGCAGCATAGTGGAGGCAGCTCCTGCCTACTTGCCTGTGCAACAGGCAGCCGCGGTGCTGCCCGCGGGCAGCAGGATCTGTCTCATTTCAGGAGGATTAATGATTCCAGCATCATTTGAAAAACATTATATGGCTCATTAAAAACACATTGCCCAGACTAAACACAGAGCAGTTGCGTGTTTCCAGCCCTGCCAGCTCACCTCCTCTTGCCAGCCTGTGCCATTGCCCTCTGCCCGCAGGGCTGCAGGGGATGATGGGGAGGCTGAAGGCTATGCTCACTGTGTGTGTGGAGCATGGCCATCCAGCTTCCCTTCCTCATCCAGCTTCTTCTGGGAGCACCCAGGGGCAGGCAGCCAGCTTGGGAATGTTCTTCCCTTGGGATTATTGGGTGATGGGTGTGCTGGAGAAAGGACATCAGTGCACGGCTGTTGGGAGCATCCTCTACCCTTGCCTCCCCTGTGTGCCAAGGCATGGGTGGGAGTGGGAGGCTCATGGATTGTGCCCTCTAAAGGGACCTGATTCCCAGGGGAAGGGATCCAAAAGTGTCTCCTTCCCCCCTATATCTGCTCTGTTTCTCCCTTCTCCTTTCCCACACTCCTTTCTCTCGCCTTCACTGCTTCCTTTCAACTCTCTCTGTGGTGGTGGAATCAAAGAGGAGAGCAGTTTGGGATTGTCAGTCCTTCCTCATCCGCTGCGCTGCGTGAAAAGCAAAGCTGCTAAAGGACACTCAAGGACATTGAGATGGCGCCTTCCTCACTCCTCTCCCTCCCCTCCTCTTCCTCACCTGCAGAAAGCAGTGCCCTGTTCCTTCTCAACCTGCCCCATGGCACAGTCAGGGCTTGGCCAGGCTCCTCCACTGCGGCTCCTGGCTCTGTCTGTGCCTCTGTTTTGTTCTGGCTGTGTGAACCACTCAGGCTCTGTGTTGTGAAGCAGCATCTTCTCCATGCATGATGTCCCTCACTAGAGGATGGGGACCTGTGTGGCTCCCTCGAGCCTTGCATAAGACTGCAAAAGAAAAGGGTCCCTGGTAACGCTGAGCCCTATGGAACCAGCACATGTGGTAGGATCCCTTTGGTCTGGGAGCTTCCAAGGCCAGCTCGATCCCCAGGATGCAGCAGGACCTTGAGTGAATGGTCGGCTGTGATTCGGCCTCTCAGCCAAAGTAACTCTGGGGAGGTTGTGCTGCTCCACAGATAATAATGAGCTGTCAATCCCAGCTCTTCACAAAGCCAGTCTGTTATCTCCCTTCCACACGTGGGGAAGCCAAGGTGCAAGTCCTTGGCCCAAGGTAACATAGAGTGAAGCAGAGACTGAAACTGGGAGCTGGGATCTGCTGTTGGGGCTCCGCTTGGGATGATGGGCAGTGCTGAAAACACCCCCAGCCTTTTCCTCCCAACACCAAGAACATCCTGAGGATGAGATTGGAGAGTTCAGTCTTAGTCTATGGAAAATGTAGGAGAGGAACCACTTTTTTCCCCCTCCTTTTTCTGATTTCATAGAATCCCTCAATGGTTTGGATTGAAGGGACCTTAAATCTCATACAGTTCCAATCTCTGCCACGGGCAGGGACACCTTCCACTGGAGCAGGGTGCTCCAAGCCCCATCCTACCTGGCCCTGAATGTGGCCACAGCTCCTCTGGGCAGCCAGCACCTCATCACCCTGGGCAGGCTGGCGCCTATGGCCAAGCATCCTGTCCATAGTGAGGTACCACAGCCATGGCCAGCAGCAGCTTCACTCCGGACTGTATCCTGGCATATTCCAAAGCATGGCATGAATAATTAAACCTGAACTTCAATTATCAAACAAATGAATAAAGCACATCCAGGAAGGATTTTCCACTTTTCTGTCTTTGTTTCTTTCCTGTTGTGCCTTGAAGATTATTTACTCGTTCTGGGTGTGAAATCCATTCCTGAACCACAAGCATTTGGATCCACACCATGATCCACAGGGATGCCATGAAGGGAATGGGGGGAAGGATCTGCACATTCTGAATTCCCCCTGCTTGGACCTGAGGGTGAGATCCCACTGCAAAGTGAGGGACAACAGGGAGCATCCCGGGAATGGCAGAGCAGAGCTTCAGCAGTATTGGCAGAGTTGATGAGTCCTTCAGTGCTGCTTATTGTGGGATATTGAGTTAGAAACGGCGTTCATCCCTCCTTCTCCTCCTCCTCCTTGGTGGGCGAGGGAGGCCCCACAGAGCCCCCCTCGAGCTGCCTCATCTCATCCCATGGCTAAAGCCAGAGGGCAGTGATGGAAGAACTGACATAAGAACAAGAACACGTGGAGCAGAGACAGGCTTGGCACAAGGGGACGAATGTCCCATGGCTGTGATGGATGAGCTGAGCTGCCTCTTGGCCACTGGTGCTGCTCTGCCTGCTTGCCAGCAAAGAAAGAGATCCTTGTGGGTGCTGAGGTCTTGTTGGCTTGGCTGTCCCCTGCCCGCCCCTGCCCTTGTCACCCCGCTCCTCCAGGCACTGGGGTTTGCAGAGGGGGGGAGAAAACCACCCCATGGCCCTAAAAACAAAGGCTCAAAGCAGCTCGAGGCTGTTTTGCTGGGAGCCAGGGTTCAATGCCTGCGGGCAGGATGCTGGGGGGCCCTCTCTCTGGGGCAGAGCCTCTTCCCCCCTGTATTCACCCATCTCGGCTTGCAGTGCTGTGTTCGTGTTTCTCCCTGTGAGTAGTTTCAAGCTCCACAGAGCTGGGACGAGGAAGGCGCTTTTTGGAGCTGGCATTGCCCAGGCTGTGCTGCTGCCCGCATCACCTCGAGGTTGTGCAGCTTCACATATGACAGGTTCAATCCTGTGACAGAGAGCATCATCTACTCTGATGCCCGTAACTCTTCCCAACCAGTATCCTGTGTCTTGGCAAGACCCCACAGCAGCAGCGGTTTGGGGCATCCTGGGGGTCATTTGAAGCCCATGTGCGTGATGTTTGCTCCCCTATGCATGGGAGCAACCTCCCTGTGTGCAGGAAAGGGGGGTGTCTGGCACCATGGCCATGGGTGGATGGGGGCTGCTGCTCCTGTTGCCCACAGAGTGAGGCACATCCCAGCTCCCCATCGCTCCCCGCACCGTGTTTCATCCTCAGATGCTTCTGGCTGCTGCTCTTTTGTTTCACAATTATGATGTGTTTGCTTGCTCTGATTTATTTGTTTATTCCCCTCCATCCCTGGCAAACTTTCCCGCCTGGATCGCGTTCATTCATGAATCTCCTCCTTTCCTGTCCCTAACCAGGGCTCGATCGAATTGCAGGAGGGAAGAAGCCAGGACTCTGTTCCCTTTGTTTAAAGTCTCCAGGTCAGTACCGGGGCTGGGGGCCAGCAGTGTGCTCCTCCCCATACCTGCTTGTTTCATGTTTGATGTTTGCTCCTTCCCTACCCTTCTTCCAGGTGCAGGGAATGTGGTGGGTGAGAGCAGCACCTTGAGCTCATCTTTGGGTGTTTATAGGAGGTTTCTTGTTTGCATTGATGATGCGGTTATCAGTCCCCATCCTTTTTTTGCAGGGGAGGGTTTCTGCAGTTGGAAGCATCACTGATGCTCCAGGAAGGACCATTTCTCCACCAAATGCTGGAGCTTGCAAGGTTTGGGTTTTTCCTTGTTGGGAATATGAAGGGAAAGCTCTCAAAGGGGAATGAGAGGAGGATGCTGGCTCTCTGAGGGTTAGGAGGAGAGGCAGGTGCCTTATTTAGGAACCGGCTGTGGAAGTGTGGCTGGTTCAGAAGAGCTGTAAGAGGGGAAATGTGGTGGAATCTGTTCAGCAGCAACCCCTGCTGGGTCTGTCATAATAATAGATTTGATTTCTGTGGCATCTGCTGGCCTCTAACAGGCTGTTTGCATTGCCAGAATGTCTCTGCGATGATTTCAGCTCTTCTTTTTTGGAAGGCTGAAAAGTGCACCAGAGCCCTGTCAATCAGGGCAGCAGATCCAGGCTAAATAACCCCAAAAGCAGCAGCAGCACTGATCAATGCAGGTGATCAGGGAAACTTCTCCCTTCACCAAAACCTCCTCGTTCATCAGCAGCATCATTCAGATGGATGCCCTTGGGAATGGCAATGGGATGGGCTCTATAGGAGGTGTCCTGAAGGCTTTGGTGGCTTCCTGCCCTGGAGCAGGTAGATGTTCTGTGCTGGTTCTAGCCTGAAGGTATCGGAGATGCACCAGCCTGTCTTATGGCATGAATTCCTTAGATATAAAGAAGCTCTTTACTGTGAGGGTGGTGAGGCACTGGAACAGGTTGCCCAAAGAAGAAGTAAATGCCCATTTACCAATGAGGTAAATGCTCCATCCCTGGTATTGTTCAAGGCCAGGTTGGACAGGGTTTGGATCAACCTGCTCTAGCGGAAGGGAACTGAATGATCTTAAGGTCCTCTCCAAGCTTCACCATTCCGTGGTTCTCTGTGGCTGTCAGGCAGGGCTGTGTTGGGGAGGACAGGCTGGAGATGGAGGAAATCAAGCTTGTAATACGTTGGGTGTGCCAGGCCTCCCCACCCCAGAGCCTTCGTGGTGTAAAACCAAGGCAATGGAACAGTGCACTGTAATTTAATTGCCTTGTTGGAATAAACGCATTATCCTATGGGATAACGGGAATGGGGAAGCAGGATGAAGACAGCAGCCCACAGCCAGGTCCTGCATCCATATGAGGGTGTGCCCTGGAGTGCTAAATGCTGTTCTAGCTCATTTGCCACCCTGGAATTACACATGGAATTACATTGCTTGCTCCAAATGGCGCGCATGCTTTGCCCCTCAGCTGAAGAGCAGATTGCATGGCTGCTTCCTTGGGAGAAGGCTGGAAGGCTGCTCCTGGCCACAGCTTCTATTGCTCCTCATGGGAGCTTGGAGTTGGCACTCCAGACTGGAAGCACAGCCAGCCCTGGTAGGTTCATCACTGGTGCTCATGGGGAGGGCTGCAGGTCCTGCTGGTTTTGAGTCTCAGTGTATTGGAGGGAAAGAAATACCCTAACGCTGATGCTTTGTTGGGATTCAAGTTCTTGAACGGAGGTGTTCGAACCATCACAACAAAGAGGGCTGAGGGGTGGGGGTGAAGCGTTTGTGGGATTTTCTGCATTCAAGGACTCTTTTTAAGAACTTATTTCAAGAGAAAAACCCTTCTCATCACCCAGTTTGACCCCAGCTCTGTGACAGAGGCTGTAAAGTCTCAGCTCTAACTCCTGCATGGAGACGGTAACTTCTGGCTGAGAGGATGTTATCTTTCACCCTGCCTTGGTTCAAAGTGGGAAGCGATGGAGAAGGCACCCTGCTCTGTGCAGGCTCTCCATCGTCCTGTGGAATGCGTTTCCCTTACCTGTCTGTGCATCTGACGCTTCAGCTTCCAGCTATCAGATCCTGTTCTGCCTTTGTCTGAACAAGATTAAAGAGCCCCTGCTCTCAGAAGCTGCATCCTTGCGGAGGTGAGCATATAGACAGAAGGTCATCCTGCAGCCGTGTAATGGTGCCACTTAATGAGCTTGTCTCTCATGGAAAGAAGGTGGCTTTGACCCCTTCTGAAAGGTTGCTGATGCCTACTTAGGTGAACAGACCCACGGCTTGGTGATGGGAATCGGCGCTGCTCTTTCATCCTGCCTTGTGTTCCGGCAGTGATGGGGTTCAGGGTAACCCTTGAGGCAGGCAGGGAGGTTTATGAGATGTCTCTTGTTTCCCAAGTTCTGTCGCAAGCAGGCAGGATACAACAGGCACTCATTAGATGGAGTCAAGGCTCAGGACTGAGTGGGGAGAAACAAGGGATCATCTATGATGGGGCTGAGCTGGTGGGCATTCATGCAGCCTGGATGCTGAGGATGAACCTGTTGCTTTCCCAGCGGAGGGGCAGTAGCCCCAGACAGGAATGATGCTGGCTCATACAGATCAGAGGGCAAAGGGCTCCTGGTTGCCATGGGACCGGGAATGGAGATGTCCCCATCTGTTGCCCAGTGACTCCCCCTCACTTCTCCCCTTGCTGGGGTTCCCCAAGTCAGGATGCTAAACCAGCCCATGCTGCCTGAATACTTTTCCCTGTCAAGCAGCCCAGGGAGAAATAATTCACAGAGTCAATGGCTTTTTAATATCTCTGTGTTTCGAGTCAACTTCCAGTGCAGTCACTTGCCTTTTAATTAAAATCATTGCTTCCCCTCCACATGCATCTTCCACCCCAGCACGGTCCAGGCCCATGGAACCCCATGGGTGATGGAGCTCTCTTTCCAACCAGCATCCAGAGATGGATGGGGCTGGTGGTGGTGGGATGTGCCCCTGCGAACCGGGGGTCTTAGGAGTGCAGAGAGATCCCCAAAATAGAGCCAGGAGCTGGTGGGAGGGACATGGCCCCTCTGTGCTCCCTGTGGGGTGTCTGCAGTGCTGTGCTGACAGGGAATGACGAGCTCCAGACTTGTCAGCGCTGGTGATGTACCTATAATTACTGTCTGATGTGCCAGAATTAGACTGGGAGCTGAGGAGTTTGATGCAGACGTGAGTGTCCTTGGCTGCCAGAGGGAGGTTTAACAAGTGCAAGGCTGCAGGCAGAGCAGATCCCAGCCCTCCCTGAGCACAGCTCCTCTCTTTCCCTGCTGGGAATGGAGCTTCTGGGAGGGATGGATGAGGAGCAGCACACAGCTCCGGATCTGGGATCTGCTGCTGCTGGGGAATGCGCTGTTGTGTTCAACACTTGGTTCCATGGGGTGATGTGTGAAACCTCAGCTCCCCACCATGACCAAACCATGGGGCTGACCTTCCTCATCCTTCAAACCGCATCTAAGCACCAGCCTCTTCCCAGGGTTCCCTCAGTGCAAACCCCTCAACCCCTTATTCGGAGCTATATAAAGCCCGCAGATGGCTGCGCACCCTGTAGCATCCCTCCACTCGAGGGACTTCTGTCTATCTCCTGTATCACTCGCCTGTTTCTGAGCATGGTTTCTGGTTCCTCAGCTCCCATTTGTGGCTGTGGCCATCTGCCACCAGCAGTGCTGGGTGTAAGTGATGGGTACTCCCAGCTTGCACCAAGGCATTAAAGCCTTTATCGTAGTCCAGGGCCTGTAATTCACAGCACCAGAACCAATAAATGGGAATGATTCACAATCATTTAGCAGCTTCTGCTCAGGAAGAGGGAGACCAGGACCTCAATTAAGCTATTTGTAAATTGTTAATTTAAGCATTTCACTCAGATGCCTTAAATCGTTCCCTCCTGCAGCTTACAAATAGGTAAAGAACACAGAAATATAAATGGAGCGGTGGGGAAATGCCATTTAGTTCCCAGTTTTTTGGCAGTGGTAATAGCGCTGTAGCTAGCAGTGCTTAGATTTAAATCAGAGTAAACCAGGGCTGCCTTCAAAGTAAGATTGACTGGGAAGCAGTGACCTTCTGGTAATGGGGGCTGGCATAGGGGCAATAAGGGTGTGATGCTCCCATGGGATGTGGGGCTAGGGGTTGCCAAAATGCCTGAGCAGCTCCGGAGTCACTGATCCCAATGTCAGGGACGTGCAGGCTTTTTTCTATGCCCTGCAAAGGACTAGTTAAAACCCTTCTATCTTTCCTCTGGGTTTAAGCCAGGTGACTGCTTCCCTTCTAGTATGGATGTCCTGGAGAGCTTTGGCTTTCCAGGCGGGTAAGGCGCAGCATCAGCATCATTGGCTGGTCCAGATGGATGCGGCTCGCAGGGGTTGCTGTGACACCCCCTGATTCATCCCATCCTGCAGATTTGCCCCCAGGCACTCAGAAACTTTGGCATTCGCAGAGCTGGCCCATGCCAAGTGGGTTTAAAAGTCATGAGCCTCATCTGTGGCACTTGGGAACTCTGCTCCCCCAGGAAGTGCCAGGGTGAATGGAGCTTCTGGCCCCCCAAAACCCAGCGCAGCCCTTACCAAGGCTTTCTCTCTGCTGACCTAAAATTGAAAGCTCCTTCCAGAGATCTGGACCAGGATCCGATCCTGCATCAAGTGCTGCTGCAGCTGGCCCTGGCGTGTGTTCGCTTGCTATTTTAATGCAGAGCAGGGCACACCTCCTATAACCCCCCTATTCAGGATGGGACAAGGCCCAGCTCTGAATCCCGTTGTGAGAGTGGGATTTGCTGCATCTGTGCTCAGCAAGTGAGCAAAGGGAGAAGGGTGCTGAAGTACCCCGAGTGTGGAAGGACTTGGTGCTGTGCCACGGCACCGGATGGGAGCTGGGTGCTGCGGGCGCCAGCCTGGCCCGGGAGGTGTTGGTTGCTGCAGCATCTCGGGGCTGCGCTGTGCTGCCAGGCATCGCTCGGGTTGTGCCATTTGGGGAACAAACTCTCGCTTCCCGCTTCTCCAGGCGGGTTTCGGCTTCCTCACCAGCTGGGGAGCAAAGCCCCAGCCCCATGGGCTCACCAAGCGGGTGCCCGCGGGAACAGCTTGGGATGCGAATGGAGCCGAGCCCCGGCTCGCGGCAGCACCGGTCCCCGTGGGAGGCTGATGCACCTCCGGGTGCCAAGTTCTCCCTTCGGCTCCACCTGCCACCGCTTGGCACATCCCAGCTTGGAGCCGTGATGGGCTATGCCAGCGCTCCCGGGTGATGCCAGCCTCGGCAGATGTTGCCTGCAGCCTCGGCAGGAGGAGCAGCCACGTGGACCTGGTTTCTCTCCTGCAGATCTGTTCCCTTTGCTCCTCCAAGGAGGGATGAGCCATCTCCCGAGCTGCTTTGACACCTCCTGGTTCTCACTGGGGTTTTAAAGTGGTTTTTATTACTTAAGAACTTACCAGCTATCAGTTGGCTGGGTTTAATGAGGAATTATGCTCCTTGGCCCTTCAGCTGTGAAATGCATTGAGTGCATTTAGCTGCGTGGTGTCAGAAGGTCTCCAATGGATGTTTTATTTTCCTTTCCTTTTTCTTTATCTGCCTTCTTCCCAGTTTCTGATAGTAGCAGACATACATCTTGCATGACACAATCAGCAGCTTCTGAAATGGAAAAGACCTTTCTGTCCACCCAGCTTTAAGCTGCCCTGAGACCTGTGCATCCACTGTGCATGGGTGAGGGACTCCTTCCCCCCGTGACACCCTGAGGACTGTGATAAGGTCTGATATAAACAGCCTGACCCACAGTCACAGCCTCCACCGCTGGTTTGAGGCAGAGCTCGTGTCCTAATGGGGCCTTTTCTGGTCCAGTAATGGGCATTGTGGAGAGAGAAGGGGAAAGTGAGACACTGATATCCCATCAGGTCTGCACTGCCCAGCTCAGTGTCATGCCAGGGTGGATGCTTTAAGCAGAGGCTCCTTCTCTTTCCCCCTGATGCTTCAAATGCCTGGGAACAAGCAAGGAAAAGCTCTGTCTGTGCCTGTGGTCATGAGGATGAGCAGAATGGCTGCTGCTGGAACAGCTCACATCCTGCATCTCTTTCTCCCCAGCCACCAGAAATGAGGCATGTCCATTCACACAGGGTGGACCTGGCCCCAACAGCACAGCACAGGGCATGCAGTGACTCTGAGCATGGAGCTGGGGCTCCCAATGTAAGAGGGACATGGAGCTGCTGGAGTGAGTCCGGAGGAGGCCATGGGGATTCTGTGAGGGCTGGAGCAGCTCTGCTCTGGAGCCAGGCTGAGGGAGCTGCACTGGGGCAGCCTGGAGAAGGGAAGATCCTGAAGGGGAGAGCTTAGAGCAGCTCCAGGGCCTAAAGGGGCTGTAGGAAACCTGGAGAGGGGCTTTGGATAAGGGATGGAGGGACAGGAGAGGGGAATGGCTTTAACTGCCAGAGGGGAGACTGAGATGAGCTCTTGGGCAGAAGCAATTCCTTGTGAGGCTGCTGAGGCACTGGCACAGGGTGCCCAGAGACCTTAATGTCCCTTCCAACCCAAACCAGTCTGGGATTCTATGGTTTGTTTCTAGTTGGCTGCCTGGTGCTCCTCCTCCAGCACTGGAACTCAGCATCACTGCTCTGAGCAGCATTGCCATGGTCAGTCCCCAATATCTTGTAGTTCAAATGATGTACAATAGAACTACTGTGTGCAGTGTGTCAGGGCACAGCATGCATGAATATTGCTGTATAGACTGCGTGTGCTGAGCCCAGTTGTGAGCAGGCACAAAGCAATGCTCTGTGTCCAGGCTGTATTGCCACCCATGACTGTCTTACTGTGCAGATTGAAGTGGTGCCGGGGCAGAGCGATGCTTCATTGTGCTCGGGGCTGTACAGAGGCATTGTGAGATGCAATCATCTTTCTAAAGAGCTTACAGAGTAAATAGGAGGATGGAGATGGAGGAATTGGCTGATGGAGGGGAGAGGCCGGAGCTGGCATCAGCGGCTGGAGAGCAGGGCAATGGGCATCCTTCTCCCCTGCAGGCAGGTTTGGTGCTGTTGCTGTCTGAAAACAGCTCCTTGCGTAGCTGCTAAAAGCAAGCCCATGTCTGGTGTTGCAGGTGTAAATGGGGATGTCTCACCCTGGTGTGTTAGCTCCTGTGACCAGCCTCTCCCTGGGAACTGCACTGCTGGCACGCAGCTGATCCCTGCTGAGGATGAGGTGTCACTGAGCAATGGGCTTTTTGCATGTATGAGTGGCTCAGGTTTGCATTGCAGAAGTCAGAGCCTTGGAAGCCCCAGAGTGGGAAGATCTCCCTCTGATTTAAAACAACCATTAGCCTCTGTGACTGAGTAAGTCTGAGTGAAGGGAATGGTGCCTCTTCCCGCGGTGACAGCAGAAGCGTCCCTTTGGTGATGGTGCAGCAGGCAATACTGGTGGGACATGGGATGGGAGGTGATGGAAGCATTCTGGGGTAGACCTGGGTGCTTGGTGCTGCCCTCAGCTCCAGCCCCCATCCCATGGCAGCTCAGTTCCCTGTTGGAAACAAGGGATGTGTGGTGGTCTGCCCCACAGGAGCATGGGGACCATCCATGTGATGGATGTGAGACAGCAACAGATCAGCAGGCAGACACTTCTGAGCAGCTTTTAAGTGATAATAATGCTTATTTACTCCTCATCGCAGAGCAATCAGAATTAAAAGGTCACCCCATCATCTGGCCCTCCCCGCAGTGGGGAATGAGCCAGGTTTCAGGGATCAGCAGGAAGGACAATTAATCCTCCTGGCAGTAATGGTGTTTGCTTTTCCAGTGTAGCATCCTCCCATCCCCACACACTCTTTGTGCCCCAAACCTCCAGCTTCAGCTCTAGCATCCTGTGATAGGGAGCATGGGGGAGATGCTGTGGGTCCTGGCATGCAGGAGGGCACCAAACCTGCTGTTTGCCCTTGGCTGTGTCTCCTTGCCTCTCACCTCTATTGCCTCTATTGACTCAAAGCTCTTTGGAGCAAGTCCTACCCCTTCCCCATGGTGTTGGCAGAGCAGAGCACAGCCGCTGTGCCAATACAAATAACACACAGGGTACAGATGATAGTCATGATATCAATGTGAAGGGAGAGATGCCCTTGGTCCCAAACTGAAGGATGAAGGGGAATAGGCACCTCTATGTGTATGATGTGCAGGAACCACCTCCTCCTGAAGTGCTCAGCAAAGAGGTTTTGGGGGTTGTCAATGCAGAACGTGCAGCTGTGCCAGCTGTGACTCACATCTAAGGCTGTTGGAGAGCCTGGAATGGCTCCAGCCCTCCCAAGCTTCTCCCTTCTTGTCCTGCCACTGCTGGGTGCTGAGCCATGAGTGCTCCCGACCTCCTCATCTCCATGCATGCCTCAGTTTCCCCATCTGTGAAACGGGAATGAAACCTACCTATGGGTCTTTGGTTATGAGGGCTCTACAGCCCTTCCCAGCCAGGGCTGACTGGGATGGGGTGGTTGTAAGCCCATGAGAGAACCTTCAGGATGTCAGAATGAGATGGAGGGAGAAACACCAGGAATGGGGAATGGAAGAAAGCAGGGAGAGCTTGCAAAGCCACAGCGCAAGTGTCCCCCCTAATTACATGTGCAGGTTGCTTTGGGATGCTGCTTGGAATTTGCCCTCAATCGCATTGCACCACTGTTTGAGTGCTGCTTGGCTACAGGGGATCCATGCAGGAGAGGTCAGGGCTGTGCTGGGGTGTTCATGGCCTTGGGTTGGGGTAAGCCTGAGTTTTGGAGTACCTGTGGTGAGGTTAGCATCTTCCTTGGGGGAAGAGGCATGCAAACACCCACTGAAATGCAGGTACAGCAATAGTCTTCATTAGCTTGGGTGAACCAAGAGGAGCTGGCTTGTGCCTTCAGTATCCCTCAGGTCATCACTGCCTGTTCATCACTTATTCAGGGTGACTTCATCAGCCCCTGCCAGGTCTCTGCTGTTACCTTGATGCTCTGTGCATGTGCACCCTGAGGGTTGCACCCAGAGCCAGGATGGATGCGGGAGCATAGGAAGGGCTCCTTAAGTGAGGCCGGTGGCCCATGGCACACCGATAGCCCATCACCAGCCCTTGCTTTGGCAGGGCAGGGAGGGGACAGTGGCAGCGCTGGTGGCTGAGCACCAGCTCCTGGCTCCCAGCCCATGTGATGTGTTTGAGGGGGCACGTTGACATTTCAAGAAGAGAAAGAAGAAAACACACCCGGAGTCCTACAGGGAGCTCTGAGCCGCCTGAACCGGGAGAGCAGGAGACACAGGCGTCGGCACGGAGCGGAGGAATCAAAGCGGGCAGGGGGGGAAAAGTTGCTGGGATAGGGAAAGGATGTGAGGAAAAGTGCTGGCTGGGAGCCGGGAGGATGCAATGGCGGCTGGCAGAGGAGCTGTGGTGCTGACTGTGAGCCATGGAGACGGCCCTGCTGCGTGTCCCTCGTTAGCTTGGGGACGGCAGTGGGAACTGAGGGGTGCCAGGACCCGGGTGGCAGCAGAACACCGGCTCCGGAGCTCCTCCAGCGCTGCTCCAACCCCGCTTCCCGGTGCGGAGGATCCTGCTCTGGATGTAAGGGATCGGTGTCCTCAGGGCTGAGAGCCGCCGATCGCTGCGTGCAGCTTTCCTCGGGGTCAGCGCCGTGTGATAAGGTCGGTACCACCCCACCTCGCTGCATACGTGTTTAATAACGATCCAATCCTGTATTTCATTAACACAAGCAGCTCATACGGCTCCATCCGTCTCCTTAGATTTAACTTGACGTATTGCTTTAAATGCCAAGTGATCAGGAAAAGCATCTTTCCTTCGGTTTAAACATATGCGATGAGATGCGTGTATTTGTCACACAGATTTCGGAGCCCGGCTCCGAGCCGTCTCCTGGTTCCTCTCGGCTGCCTGGGTACCACCATGTTTCCTCGCTGGGCAAAGCATCCCTTTGGAGCTTCCCCTAGAGCCGTGCCGAGGCTGCGGGAGCAGGAGAGACCCGCCGAGCCCGGGGACTACAGGCTGACTCCGTTGCTCGTGGGTATGGACCAAGGGGGAGATGTGATGGGGATGCAGGCACCAGGTGATGCTGGTCCCTCGGGGATGCTCCCAGCACCATGGAGGTGGGCTCTTCCCCCTGGGAGGTGATGGTATGGGGCTAGGTTGGATGCTCAGTGGGGTGGGAGGAGGCAAAGGGCTGCAGGCAGATGCTGCTGCCCTCCTTTTGCTTGACTAAACCTCACTGCCTGGACAGCTTCTGACTGGTGCTGGTGGAAGGGATGGAGCTCTCCCTGTGATGTGCCCTGGTGTGGGATAAGAGATGCAAGAGAGAGCAAGAGGGTTTGCTCAGTGCCAGCAGGAGGGATAGAATCTGCCTCTGGTGACGGTGCACCTCATCCTAGTGTCACCTACAGCATCCCACTCTGAGGTGGGATGTACTGGGGAATGTGGTGCCAGCCAGGCACTGTAGGGACTGTGCACCTCAGTGTCCTCATGCCCTGAGGACACGGGGCTGACGTGTCCCAGCAGCATCCCCATGCCACGGTCCGCACAGGCAGGATCCCTCATCATGCTGCCAGAGAAGCATTGTCACATCTCACGCCATGTTTTTGGGTTGGGAGAGGCTTTCGATGTGGTTCTGAGCAGGTTGTTTTCAGCGTTCCTGATTTTTAAGTAGCTGTGACTAACCATGCTGGCACAGCGGGCTGTGGCCACCCGCCTACATGCTACCTGGGCGCTTATAAATAGGGTCTGTTCTCCACACCCCATCAGGAGCCTTCCTGAGCCCCTCCATAACACCAAACCAGCTTCTTCCAGCCTCTCCCCCGCAGCCACCAGAGCTGGCATCACCCCATCTCCTGGCAAGAATCACTCAAAAAGGCAGCTCCCCCATAATTCCAGCCTGGAGGCTGCGGGAGCAGCACTTGGTGCTGTGGCTGGACCTGCTGAGCTCTGCGCTGCGCATCCAAGTGCATCATGATGGCAGCAGGAGCCAAGTCTTTGGAAGAGTTGGGTCTTCCCGTGCCAAGGCAGAGATGGGCCAAGTGTTGTGCCCGGCTGAGCAGACAGTGGTCCCCAATGTGCCAAGATGGGAAAAATCCCCCTCCTGGGGGCTTTCTCATGGAGCTGAGCTCTGTGGTGACTCCAGGCTGCAGCACAAGGGCTGGAAAAGCCATGGGTTTGGCTTGGATTCATCCCTTAGTGATGATGGGGGGTGGTTCCCTCCCTCAGCCCTGCCATGCTCTGTCAGATGAATTAGCTCCTGGTACAGTGCAGCACACTGAAGCTCCTGTCAGCAGCTCCCGTGGTCAGCATCACTGCGCTGATGGCAGGAGATGAGAGGCGCTGCTGAGCTGGCTTAGAGGATTGCACCCAGGGCATTTGGTGCAGCGGGCAGGAGCATCACTCCAGGGCGCTGCTGCTCACGTTTCCCTGCACTGGAGGTGTCTCCCATCCTTTAGCTTTCCTCTCCATCCTCTTGTTGCATTTGGTCTCTGCCTTCGATCTCAGGCTCTCCGAGGTGAAGCTTTGCCCATGTTCCCAACTTGGTTCATCCTTTGTGCAGCAAATGGCCTCCTTGTGCTTGGCTCTTGGCTATAACCTCACAGTTGCCTGTGGCCATGAGCCAGGCTGGAGGCTCCTGCTGCCAAATCCCTGCTCCTGCTGCCTGACCACTCTGCCCCTTCCTATTTCTCCTGTCACGGAAGCGGTTGTGGCAGCCTTGCTCTGTTTAGTGACTCCCCTCGGTGTCTCATTAGAGGGAACAATGGTCCTGTCAGAAACTCGTTTCTGATCGTGATGTGTGTTCCCTCCTCCTCTCTGCCAGCACCTCCTCACCCCCTGCAGGTTCCACAACCTCCCCGTGCCTCTGCACTCTTGCTCTGCTTGCAGAGAGATGAGAATAAGAAATGAATCCGAAGCTCTGACTGTGAGCTCAGATGATGCCCTGCCTCCATCCTTCCATCCCTCCATCCTTCCATCTCTCCATCCCTCCATCCCTCCATCCCTCCATCCCTCCGTCCCTCTGTCCCTCCGTCCCTTCATCCCTCCATCCCTCTGTCCCTCCATCCCAGGAGCTGCCCCACATGCAGACATGCATCTTCCCTGCTCTCTGCCACACCAAGAGCTGGTTTTGGGGCTGTTTTCTTCCAATTGCACCCAACTTCTGCTTGTAGAGGAACCACTCATCCCTCCTCGTTCTCCCACATAGTGCCTCTCCCACCTCCCTCCCTCCCTCTGCTCTGGGCTAAGAGGAACCATCGATTTGGTGTCTTGAAGTGATGTCTGATAGATTGGAATTGATTTCCAGAGCCATTTGTCTGAGCAGCTCCAGGCGGGAGCACCCAGGGCCCATGCTGTAACTTGGCATTGCAGGAGCATGGTGGGTATGGCTGTGCCTCTGGGGCTATTCCTGATCTGTGGCACTGTGCCTCAGTTTCCCTCTCCCATCTGGCTCCAGAGAGGATCCCCAGGCTCAGACCTGGCTTCTTCCATCCCAGCTGCCAGGCTGCGCTGCCTCGAATCACAGCTGCCTATATGCAGACCAGACCACAATGTGCCTTGTGTCTGTGCTGGGAAGAGACTGACCCCTTCCAGCCTCTTTATTTGTGTCCTGCATCTCCAAGCTGCTGGCATGTCTCCAGCCATCCCATCAAGAGCACACGGGCTCCTTTCTCCTCCTGTTCCCAGCAGGGATGCTCTCCATGCACAGAGGATGCTGCTGCCTTCAGCCTGCCAACAGTAGAGAGGAACCTGGTGGCAGGGCAAAGACCTGCCCTGTCTTTCCCATCCTCCCTATGCCACTTTGCCCTCTGCCCACCTTATTTGCCCTTGCTCAAGCATGGGAAGCTTCTTGGGGATCGATGCTTCCCATTGCTGTGGTGTCCAGGAGAGCCAGGACATGTGAGGAGGAACTTCCACTTTGATGCTGCTCTTACTACATGGTGATGGGGACATTCCTACCCCATTCCCTGATGCTGTGTACCGGGTCCATGATGCAGGTCAGGTCACATCTGCACTTGGCAATGTCCCCTCTGGTCACTGAAGCACTCAGTTGTGGGTAGGGATGGTTCCCAGCTTGGACCTGGCAGGAGACCCCACAGAGATGCTAAGTCAAAGAGACAGGGTGAGGAAAAGGAAGGACAGGGGGTGGTTGATGCTTTTCAGCTGCTGTAGCGGGATGCTCGTGCTGTGTGCAGGCAGGGGACAGGCAGGGCGGTGGCAGGGACACCACTACAGGAGCTGCAGGATGAAGTGGACAAGGTTGGAGGAGCTTCTTGGGTATCAGGTCCCCCTTTTCCAGACAGCAGCATAGGTACCAGCCTGGCTCATGTGCCTCATGTCAAAGGATGTGGGGATAGGGCTCTGATTCCAAGCACAAAGTGAGCAGTCGGGCGTGCTGGTCCTGCTCTTGGCACTGCTGTCCATGGGATTTAGGAAGTGAACTCCTCTCCTGTTTCCATGTGCATGTGTGGGTGTCATAACACCCGGCGAGGTGGGAAGTAGCTGCTGCTTTTCACAAGGCTGGCCAGATGGGATTTCTCCTTCGGTTTGGGTTTTGACAATGACATGGGAATTTATCTGGTCTCTTCTCCACTTCCAAAGTTAAAGGAGCTGCTTGTCAGGGCAGTGCAGTGGAGAGCAGCCAGATGGATCATCCCATGCTCCAACTGGGAAGCAACCAGTGAGCACCAACATTCCATGGCTTTGGACAGGCTCCTTGTCAGCAGCATCAGTAGGGCTGGCACTAACAGGGTGCAGGCAGGATGCAGGCAGCATCCAGGGCACGTAGAGGCTGGGGACAGGCAGGTCGCATCCGGACTGGCACCGTGTCCTGGCTGTGATGCCGGTGGGATCAGCACAGGCCTGGCTGGGAAGTTCCCAATGAAATGGTCAGTGGGTGGTGCTTTATTTTGCTTGGTTCCACTTGAATTTGGGAGTGAAAAGCGCAGCAGGGAGCTGCTGAGCCCAGGCTAAGCTGGGAGAGATCCTTTGGGATGGGGAGAGGAGATGGGAGAGCCATAGTCTCCACCTCCCAGAGCATGGGAATGGGGAGCTTTGTCCTGGGATGGATGTTAATGGTCTCTCATGGTTGGCCTTGGCATTGCCTAGCTTTTTCCAGACACTTTGGTGCTGGGTCTCCATCATTCCCGGAGCAAGAGGATGGCAGAGATGCTTCAGATTTCACCCCTTGTATTGCTCACCAGGGGCTGAGTGAGAGATGAGGAGAGTGTGCAAATGCCTTCAGTTCAACAGCCCGTGTGCTGGGATGAACTTTGGGTCTGTCCCACATCTGCCGTTCCCATGGGATAGGGGCATCCACAGCCCACAAGCTCAGCTCAAACCAGGGATGTATTTCTCTGCAGGTTGATTTTAAGTGAGATCTGGCTCTGTAAAGCCCTGGTGATGGCTGGGTCTGTTTGGCTCTTGGTGGTGCTGTGCTTGACGGACACTCGTGTACCCCCTGGTGTGTCACTGCCTCATTGATGCCCCTGGGCACAGCTTCTAAAGGAGAACACCAACATATGTGCAGCTCCAGTGCTTTTGGGCTGCGTTTGCTGGTCTCATTGTGGGGGTGAGATGGGAGCTATGGGCAAATCCTGCAGGGTGCTTGACCATCCTGAAATGAGTGCAAGCAGAGCTTGGCTGTGCCAGCATCAGGGATGCCCTGGGCATCAATGACTCTGAAGGTCCCTTTTTCCCATCAGATCCTAGCTTGGGTAAAGGTGGGCATTTCTGGGGTGCCCACTGATTTCGGCTGTGCGGCACAACAGGAGTTAAGTGTATGCAGAGCCATGGATGCACTTCCCAGTTGTGGCTCCGATCCCCAGGGCCTGGCAGCAGCACGGCAGGGAAGGGGTTAGCGCTGAACTGAGCTCTGGGTGCTGGGCAGCCTCCGTGGGTGCTGTGCAGGCAGTGGGCTGGCAGTGCAGCAGCCGCAGCCTCTGGGAGGAAGGCGAGAGCACCCCAGAGCATCCCAGAGCTCTTCCCGATGCCTTAATGGCCGGGTGCGGGGGAACCGCATCGCTCCAGGGGACTTCTATTCTTTCACCTCCCTTTCTCTCCGAGCGGGCTCTCCTTCCCCTCGCCTCATCCCCTTCTGTACGATTGCCTTCACGGGCTGTGGTTCATGCTCCGCTAACTGCCGCTGCTTTCACAACCCGCCTGAGCTTCGCTGCCTCATGAAGATTTATGAAACTGCAGTAATAAACTGTGTTTGAAAGATCCTCTTCGTGATAAAGCTCTACCAAACTGCTGGGGTCGGGGGGGGGGGGGGATCAGAGAGGACCGTGCCGCCGACCCTACCGTTGTTCTTGCTCCTGTGGGGCAGGGTTTTAGCGATCTTTCCCATCCCCATCTGCCTTTGAGGGAGCCGGGAGCTGGTGGATTGCTGCTACTTGAGCTGCAAGAGCATTACCCCAAGCATCTCTGGTACTGCTGCTTTTCTGGGATAGAGGTGATGGCCGCATCCTGCTAGGAGCCGGGGCTGCGGTCCCGGGACGGGTGACCCCTCTGCTGGCAGGTAAGGAAGATGGATGAATGAATCGACAAAGGGAACCGCGCTCCCTTAACCTCCGGCTGCTCGGAGAGGAACTTGCCCGGATTTACCGTGGGATTTTGGTCGCGTTGGGAGCCCTGCGCCCGGCCAAGGAGTCTCCTTCAGCTCCTGGAGCCCCGGGGGCTGCCTCCGCCGGCCCATCGAAGCAGTTTCCCAGCCGCCATGGAAGCTGTCCTGCTCCCGCGGGTAAGCGATGGGACGGTCCCTGCGTTGGGGACACCCCGCTTGGACGGGGCAGTGCCGAGGGGGGACCCTGGGCAGGCTCCGGCCATCGGCTCTCCCACAGCATTGACCTACTTGGAAGCAGCCCCTGGAAGCACTTTGCAGGGATCTGCTGCTGCTGACAGCGGGGCAGCCTGTGTGTGGGTACCACTGCTCCAGCATCCGCGCACGGGCTCTGCACAGGGGGAACAGAAACAACTTGGTGGGAGGATTTGTCCCTGCCCATGGCAGGCGGTTGGAATTGGATGATTTTAAGGTCCCTTCCAGCCCAAACTACTCTGTGGTTCTATTCTATTATTTCGGGTGGCAGGATGCAGTTATCCCCTTGAGGTGAAGGCAGGAGGGATTAGGAGGGATGGAATCAGATGATCTTTAAGATCCCTTCCAACACAAACCATTCTATGATCAATTGTCCTTTTCCCATGCACAGTGCCAGGGAGGCACAACCCTGTGATATCTAAGGTCCCTTTCCACAGGAGCCCCTATATCCCAATTGTTGGCTGTTATCAAATTGCCTCCTCCCACCCAGGGCTGGGATACCTGAAAGAGGTAAAGGCGACCGATGTGGGAACAGGTACACGTGTGTCTGTGGTGGCTTTTCTTCTCAACTTAGTGGGGTTTATGAACCATGGGCTGCCTGATGAGGGATGTGGGAGCGGATGCAGCACAGCCGGGAGTGGAAGAACCCCCGGTGGCTTCCAGGTTTGCTCTGACCCCGGTGCAGATTGTGCAAGGCTTTTCAACTCCCCCTTTTTAGCAGTCGGCAGAGATAGAGCTGGTGCGTTCCACTCTCAGAGCATATAATTAGGGAGCAGGGATCTGCATGCTGATGTATGGCTTGGCATCGGGAGGAGAAGGGTGGGAAGGAGCTGGGAATGTGGCCTCACCTGAGGGATGCTACACCCAGGGCTGGTGGAGGCACTGGGGATGTGGCTGCAGGGAACCAGTGTTCAAGGCCAGGTTGGATGGGGCTTGGAGCAAGCTGCTGCAGTGGAAGGTGTCCCTGCCCGTGGCAGGGGTTGGAGCTGGAGGACCTTTGAGGTCCCTTTAAGTCAAACAAGTCTGGGATTCTATGATCTTGGGGTGCTTTGCACGTGGCAGATGTGCTGCACCATGATGTGGTGATGCAGGGACTGGAGCAAAGTGGTGAGGGAAAGGGAGCTTCAACTGTCGCTCAGATTTCATCTCCTGGGTAAGGGGATGATGGTCCCCTGGCGAGGGTCACATTTGGTGATGGAGCTATGGGGATGGGAGCAGGACCGGTTGTGGTTTAGAGGAGGAAAGGGGTGCTCAAGCTTTGGCAAGGGTAAGGATGTCCCCATGGCATTGCTGGGAGCGCGATGTCCCTGCCTGGCTCATAGCAAACCCCATTGTATGACCTTGAGCAGAGGAGTTATGTCTGTAGCACACACTGGAGTCCTGTCCTACATTAAAAACACAATCAGTTGATATAAAGCTAATATGTGGTGCTGATAAATAATTAAGGGAAAAGGAAAAACCCGCTATGATTTGCTTAACAGGAACTTGGGAATGAAGGGGGGGGTGGTGAGGAGAAGGACAAGGAGAGAGATGAATAATAGATCAAGGTTAAACGTTGAGTGAAAAAAGAAAGCTATAACGTGGTGAATCCCTGCAGTACGTGTGCTGCCGGTTGCCAAACTAGTTAGAAGTGGCAAAGACAGCATTGGGCATGGTGGCAGCGGCCAGGACCAGCCCAGGGCTGTGTGCCACAGGTTCCGATGCCATCAGACCCTCACAAGTGGCTTCTTAGGCTGGGCAAGGGGCTGTGGGCTGTGGGGTGGCCCAGTCCTGCAGGCAGGCAGGAGGTGCCAGCGCTGGCAGCGTGCAGGGACTTCCAGGCATCCATCAGTGCTGGCGCTCAGCACAACTTCCCAGGAAACCCACAACGTGGAGCCCATGGATTATTAGCAAAGGGATGATCCTTTTCCCTGTGCTGCCTGCACCCTGCCTGCACTCGCTGCCTGCTCTGCTGAGCAGGATGGGATGGGATGGAGCAGAGGGCCCTGTGGTGCTGCTGAATTTGGTGCCCATGGGTGCGGAGAGCAGCGGATGCAGGATGGGGTCTGATGCTACAGGGGCTCTAGAAGGACGTGGCAGGTAGGACATAGGGGACCTGCCTGCTGTCATGGGCATCAGCACAGTGCAGGATGGGCAGACAACAGCATCCTCCCACCCTGATCCCCCTTTCATTTTCTTTTCGGTTTGTCCATGTGTCAGTGTCCCCCCGTCTGTCTGTGCTCTGGAGCGGTGCCTGGCTCCTGTGTCTTGTCTGTGCTGTTTCAATGACCCAACACTGTTTTAGCCATGATTCAATCTGAACATCGTGCTCTCGGTGACATCCCTCCATCCCTCCTGCTCTTCCCCTGCCCCAACCATCTCCTGCCACCATCAGCCCCATGCCAACTGCCATTGCAGGGGCATAAACCCTGCACCCACCACCCCATCCCACTGAGGGATGCCCCTCCTCCCATCCAGGCTCTGCTCCCCTCTGGCTTAAACCCCTTTCCCCATCCCCAAATCTCAGCCCCCCACCTCTGCCCCATAGCATTGGGGCTGCCCCAGGGCTGATCTTGATCTCACTCTGCTCTCCCCTCCCTGTGCAGATCCCGAGAGGTCGAGCACCCACATGATCTCGGCGGATGATGCCGAGTACCCGCGGGAATACCGGACCCTGGGCAATGGCACCCGGCGCTTCTCCAATGTAGGGCTGGTGCACACCTCGGAGCGCCGGCACACTGTCATCGCTGCCCAGAGCCTGGAGGCCCTCACCGGCCTCCAGAAGTCGGAGATGGAGCGCAAGCGGGATGCATTCATGGACCACCTGAAGAACAAGTACCCACAGCATGCACTGGCGCTCCGAGGGCAGCAGGAGCGTATGCGGGACCAGGTACGGGGCGTCTTCTTGGGGGTGGAGGGGGTGAGGACCACATCTCACCCTTTGGGGCTGGCTGGGGGAGAAGAGGTTCAATGGAGGCTTGGATGGTGCATGATGTGTGGCCGCTTGCAGTAGCCTTAGGGCGAGCATCCCTCAGGTCTGAGGAAATGCATCTTCTGTCCTCAGGCAGAAGCATCCTCCAGCCCTTTTGGGGAGCATCCCTCAGCCCTATTGGGGAGCACCTCCATCCCTCTCCAGAGCTGGAGGGCTCCCAGGCAGATTCATCCAGCCATATGAGTGGATTCAATCCTGCTGGCTGTCAGCAATAGCGGGGAGGAGAGGGATGTCTCTCCAGGCAGAGGACATACAGAGAGCGGGGTGATGGCTGCAGACCCCAAACTCACCTGGAAAGAGGCAGCTGGACCCATGGGCTGGTGTGTGCAAACCCTGCTGCATGCTTGGCTCTCCTTTGTGCTATGAACCCCCCAAAAGTGAAGATATTGGTGCAAAGCCATGACGTGAGCAGCACAAATGGTGGGACGGATGCTTTCTGAGCTGGGGGGGTCAGTGCAGTTCCCGGGGCAGATATCTCCCCCCTGGCTGCCCAGCAAGGTGCTGGGAGGCTGGTGAGTTTTGAGGGGGTGTGGGGCAGGATGAGGCAGTGAGGAGCTGTTGTTTAACCCCAGCGTGTGCCGCTGTGCAGTGTAAGATGCAGATGGGCAATGAGTGCCGCGGTTTGGCATCAACATCCTTTGGTTACCAGTTCCCCATGGAGTCAATCTCACCCCTGCTGCTCTTTGGAACAGGACATGTCTGGGCACCCCTACTGAAAGCAGCAGAGCCCAGGGGTTGAGTGGTCCCTATGGCTGTGGGTGCCCTCCAGGGCCAAGCAGCACCCCAGGGTGCTGGGGAGCCCATCATGGTCTGGGTATCAGTGATGCGCCAGCGATGCTGTTGGGGCAGTGATAAATCCCCACCTAAACTGACACATCTATAAGGAGGCACAGGGGAGGGTGAGCACGGAGCTGCTGGAGGAAATGCCTGGCAAGAAATATCTTATATCATCTCCAACTAGACACTTCCCGGTGGGATGGAGACGCTGAATCCCACAAACAAACCAGCTTTGTAAGGAAAACCCTGGCATGCCGAGGCATTGGCATCGCTGTCTGCTCTGTGTTGGAGTGCACTGGGGAGGCCCCCACTCTGCAGCCCCTTGCCCCAAGATGATCCGCAGCAGCCCAGCATCCCCATTTTGGGGAAGGGCTGTTGACTGGTGATGGCTTGGCAGAAACAGAGCCATCTCCAATCAGAGTGCCATTTCTCAGTTAATAACCAGAAATCTTTCCCCTGTTATTACAATGACTTAAAGAGTATTTTGTGTGGTTTTTAATATCAGCAGCTACAAGGAAAAACCCAGCTCCTGTTGACTCAGAGTCTGAGCTCGGTGGAGTTTTAGAAGGTGAAAGGAAAAGGAGTTGGATTCTGGAATGATCTTTTATTCCTGGAGCCCCTTGCTCAGTGCTATGGTTCCAGGTTGGCTCCATCCCCCTGCCCTGGGCATGATGCTAAGGGCTCAACTCCAAGCATCACCTCTTTGTAACCGGTGGGGAAAGGAAACACCCAAATTCCATTCTTCTTCTCTATTTTTTTTTTGCTTCCTTTCCTTTTTCCCCTCATTTTCCCTGCAGGTGGTAAATAATAACAGGGAGAAAAATGCAGCTAGAAAACACTGGAAACCCCAGGTGCCAACCTTTAAATGACATTGGGATGCAACACTCTGGGCCTTCCTATACCATCTGAAGCTCACTTTGCTATTCTAGGGGAGCCTGGCAGGTATTTCCTATCAGGCTTCGCTATTTTGTTGAGGTTTTATGTGTAATTTCAAATGCATTTGCCAAATCAGAGGTGAAGAGAAGCATTTCCTGAATGTCAACATCCCTTTCAGTGCAGCAAAGCCTGCAGCAAAACGCCATCGTTCCCGTGCTGAGGAATTGAGAAGGGAAAGCAATATTAATTTTAATCGTATGTATATATAACAGAGCAGAGGGGAAAGAAACACAGGGAAATCATTGTACCAACACCCAACAGACTGCTAGCAAAGCTGCGGAGAAGTCCAAGGAGGCAGCGAGCTTATTTAAAACCCAGATGGGAGAAGGCGTTAAATGGGAACGTTAACAATAAAGAGGGGAATGGGAATTGAGATGAGGTGGCTGATGGAGCACGTGGGCTCCTGGGCTTTGGGGCTGCTTTGGAGGGAAATCCTACCCTGGGAAGATGAAATCTAGAAGGAGAGGGATGGCATAGATGGGGTTCTTATCAATGTGCTCTGGGATGTGTGGTTGGGATGGGGCCAACCTGTGGTACCCAATGCTGAATACACGGGTACCTATATGTCTATATACCCATATACCTATATATCTTCATACCCGTATACCTATATACCCATATACCTATATATCTATCCCATATACCTATCTATCTATATACTGATGTACCTATATACCCATATACCTATATCACTATCCTATATACCTATATATCTTTATACTTTTATATCTATCCCATATACCTACATATCTATATACCCATATACCTATATACTTATATACCTATGTATCTGTATACCTATATAACTACATACCTATATCTCTATCTCATTATATATATACATAAAGTTAATAGCATCTAAAAAAATAATTAGATGATGATTCCTCCCTGCTTCCTACTAATGCCCACATTCCTATTGGATGCGCATTTTGGGATGGAGCTCAGAGGGTATATACCAACCAGGACAACATGGTTTTAATGCAGATAAGTGATAAATCCCAGAAAAGAAGGGATTACACCCCCTCCTTTGCCTGTAAGCAGGTAAAGCACCATTCAGCCCTGTCTGCTCGGGTGCCCTGCAGCTCCTAAGCTGCAGCATGGGGTTAAATACTGCAGTGGAGCTGGAGCAGAAACGCGCCTCATTCAGGGCTACAGAAAAGTACATAAAAGCTCAGATTTTAGCTTGTCCAGTTCTGCTGCGGGAACAAAATAATAGGGAAAGGCTGGAGCTGAGTGGGAACGTGTTGGTGGCTGCATGACAGCAGCGGATCTGCAGCTGCCCAGGAAAAATCCGACTTTGGAATCAATAAATACCAATGAGTGCAGATGGATGTGCCCACAGAGCCAGGCCCTTGCTCTGTCCTGCCTCACCAGTGCAGGCAGGGATGCAGGCAGGGTGCCGTGGGGATGCAGGCAGGGGGCAACAGCCTGGGGAGATGCTGCTTTTCTGCAGTTGCCTCCATGCCTCAGTTTTCCTGATTGAAGAGTGTGTTTTGGCTGCTTCCCTGCTCCATAGGAAGGGAGAACTCACAGGGAACTCAGGGTCCCAGGAGCCTGGGGGCTGATGAGGCTGTGCCAATCACATTCAGGCACCTTGTGGTTTAGGGGGTGTGTGAATGGATGCATGCACCATGCTGCCTGCGCCCAGGCCTCCAGCACCTACCCCTGCCCACTGCACTCCCAATTCCCCCCAGCACTTACCCTTGCTCATTGCACCCCCATTGCACTCATTACACCCCAGCACCCATCCCTGTCCCATTGCATCCCAACACACAACCCACCCCATTGCATCCCCTGCACCCTAGCACCCACCCCTGCCCCATTGCACCTCGTTGCACCCCATCACCAGCCCCTGCCCCAACACATCCCAATTGTACCCCATCGAGCCCCATTGTGCCCCATTGTACCCCCCTATTGCAACCCCCTATTACACCCCATCACCCGCCCCTGCCCCAATACATCCCAATTGTACCCCATCGAGACCCACTGTGCCCCATCACACCCCATTGTACCTCCCTCTTGCACACCATCACCCGCCCCTGCCCCAATACATCCCAACTGTACCCCATCGAGCCCCATCGAGCCCCATCGCGCCCCATTGCACCCCCTATTGCACCCCATCACCTTGCCCCGCCCCTTTGCCCCCCTGGGCCCCGCCCCTGCCGGGAACGCGCGCCCCCTCCTGGGAACGCGGCGCTGCTGCAGGGGGCGGCAGGTGGAGTCGCGGTTGCCATGGTGACGGCGCCCCCTATCAGAGCGGGCGCGGGGCCGCCGGCGGCCGCAGCGGCGGGAGGTGGAGGCTCCGCTCGGCACAGCCCTCACGCTCTTCACTCCCCCCCCCCCGTCCCTCCGCGGCCCGCGCTGCCGATCTGAGCCGAGGAAAGCCGAGCGGAGCCGATCTGAGCCGAGCGGAGCCGAGCGCGGCTCGCCGGCGCTGCGGATCTCACCTGCCGCAGGTACCGGGGCCGGCGGGGAGGGTGCGGCGCATCCCTCCGGTGTCGCGGTCCCCTCCTGCATCCCGGGGTCCGCCTCCCCCCTCCCTCCCCTTGCCCAGATACCCTGGGGTCTCTCCCACCCACCCCAGCACCCCCTTCCCGAACGTCCTCTTCCGTCTCCCCCGACATCCCGGTGTTCCCCTCTCCCATTCCCGATCGTGCCCTTCCCTTGGCCGCGGCGCTCAGTCCCCCCTGTTTCTCCAGCCTCTCCTTTCCCCCAGTTCCCCCCATTTCTCCTTTCCGGGGTTCCCCCCACGTCTAAGTCCACAGCGTGGAGCCGGTGGCAGTTTGTGGGTTCCTTCGTCCCTGCATTACCCTTCGGTGCAGCAGCTGGTGGTGGGGGGGGTCTCACCCTGCTCCTCCTGGTGCACGTGGAGCCATGCAAAGCCCCCCTTGGTTCCCGTGCCAAGCCCACTGCGCAGCCCCCGACTTCCCTGGGCTCCCCTGCATTGTCACCCGTGTCCCTGTCCTTCTGCAGGGGACACCGGTCCCCTCTGCCCTTCTCGGGCTGTGGTGTGGGCAGACGGAGAGGGGCAGATGGTGGCCTGAGCATGCAGCATCCCTGCACCGTGTGGGATCTTGTCTCACCTCCAGCTCGCTTGGCCGAGCATCCTTCCCGTGAGGGTCCTGCCAGCACCATGAGGACCCACCCGGGCCCTTGGCTTAACAGCATGTCCCTGCAATCCCCATGGCCTTGGTGTGAGGTTGGCATTGTCTTGTTCTCATGGGGTGCCTGGCTGGGCTGGGGGTCTCCCCCCACAGGCACGGGTGCTGGTGCCAAACCAGTGCTGACAGTGGTTTATGAGTGGTGCTCAGAGTGAACCAGTTGATGGGTGCTCGCTGGGGCAGTGGGAGCGAGGAGCAGGGCCCTTCATTGCACTTCCCAGGGTCTCATCTTGGTCTCCAGAGGTGGAGCTTGTTGTGAACCATCACAAAGTGCTGTAATGGTGGAGGAGAGTGTGTGTGGCTGTCAGGAGTAACATGAAGGAGCATGTGTGTGCGTCCCTGTCAGCAGCCGGAGCTGTCTCTCTTTGATTCTCTTATTTCTCCCCTACTGGGAACAATTCCGGGCTGATTAAGAGAGATCTGATCCATGGTTTGGCTGGGAATCAGTCAAAGGTCCGTGGGTCACCCCACTGCTTGAGTCTTTTAGTCCCTGAGAAGTGGATAATAAATACGGCCGTATTGATGACAGTGACAGCAAACCCAGGGAGGGAATTCATGAGCCTGTGGTGTAGTTCAGCAGGGACATATCCAGTGGACACCCATCAGGAATCGGATCCGACTCCATCCCAGCAGCAGGTGGGATGTGCCTGGCACGCTTCCCTGGCTGCACTTGGGCTCCCAGTGCTCCCAGTTCACTGCCACTGTGTATTCCTGCCTCTCAAGCACACATGGATGCAGGGATGTGATCCTCTGCATCCATCCCTGCCCCACCACTCAGTTTCCTGCTGTTCTTAACCCAAATGTGGCTCCTTCTCCGGAGGATCTGTTCTTCCTTGCTCTTGTCATGGGGTTTCTCAGGGATTTGCCATCAGGGATGAGCTTCCTTGGGTTGGAGGCACCTGATGGAGGGTGGAGGTCACCCCAAAGCTCTTGGAGGGGTCCAGACCCTGTTGCTGTCCCTGGCTGAGTGTAGTGGGGAATGGATGGATGCTCTCTGCCTGCTCGCTGCCGGGTTTACCTTGCACGTCCCTATTGTGCTGGTCCACCTACGCCATGCTGTTGCCATAGCTACTCTGCAATCTGATCTGCCCAACTTCTGCCTGCTTCCCCTGCTTTCCCCCCAAAACCTTTGGCCCTGCACCCTGGCTGTTCTTCTAATGCCCCAGCGAATAGATGGAGGTTGGAGGAGATCCTGGTCCCTGTGCTGGGGCACATGGCTGCTTCCTCCTCTGGCTGCTGCAGGGTATGGGCAGTGATGGCACAGAGACCTTGACCTTGGAGGACACAGAAGGGGGATTCTGAGCACCCAAACACGGATGGTCCTCAGCAAAGCTACTTGGGGTGCGCTGCTAGGAGCAGGCATTGTTGATTTGCTTTGTATTGGCATGGGGAAAGGAAGGGTCAGGAGCATAAATCCATGGACACTGTGCTCTAATATCACCTGGGTGTTGTAGCTCAAGGCCATAGTTGGTGCTGGAGAGCTGATGAACCTCTCTTGGAGAGCAGGCTGGGGTGTGTATGCAGATGAGGGATGGTGCCAGGGGTCTCTCGGTGATACCTGTCAGTGGCTCACTGTCACAAGCCATCTGATGCTATCTCTTGGTGGCCATCTGAGCATCTTTGGGCTGGGGACTGGAGAGAGGAGTCCTAAACCCCAAGTCTCTGCCTGAAAGAGGGGAAGCAAAGCAAGCATCTTGGTACCCTTTGCATGGTGAGATCTGGGCTGAGTGACTCCCTGAAGCCCCCGAGGAGCCCACATCTGATGGGAACCATCCCCAGCGCTCCCACATCCCGTCTTGTCTCTCTCCTGTGTGCTGAGATGCTCAGGTTTGAGAGGTCCTCCTGCAGTCACTGTGAGGCCTCTGATGGCAGTATCTGCAATGCACAGCACCGGGGTCGCTCTTCACTCTATCAGGTTCCTGTTTGCATTTGACTCATTATCTTGTCATTTTGCTATTTCCACTTTCATTCAGTTTCTGTTGCGCTGAAAAGCGTTAAAAAAAACCCAACTTTAATAAGGAGAAAGCGGATTAAATTCCCTTTACTGTTACTTCTCAAGGAGATTCTTGTTTGTCAAGACATTGTGCCTGAGGGCGACTCTATCAGAAACTGCAGCTCCTGAAAATGGGTGAATTAAGTACCTCTGTCCCTCCCTTTGGTGGAGCACGCTGGAGCTGCTGCTGCTGCCTGGTTTAGAAAGATGCATTCAGTGCTGCCTTGTTAATCACTAACAGATCTGTGTTCTAATTGCTAACCTGCGGAAGTCTGCCTTGGTCAAGGCAGTGACTCACTTGGGTTTCCTCCATTTACCTCCTGTCTCCTGGGATAATCTCATAAAGGCTATAAAAGATATGATTGTTAAACTCCAAACTCCACCATGTTCAATGCATCCCCCACCTCTGGTTTTCCTCTCTTCTGCAGCACTCATGCAAGCGCATCCCTCCAAGCATTCATGTGTGCATGGGCTCCCTCCTGGCCATGGATTCACTCTTGATTCGCTCTTGTACTCATGTTCCAGCTGGTAAATGTGTGCCTGTACACACGTGTGCGTGCCTGTGCTTTTAGGGGGGGCCCAGTCCTCGTTAGACCATCGTTTTGCAGCATCATGGACATGACTTTCATTGCAATTAGCATCTCAGCCTTTGTAATTCTCCATACCTTCTGCACAGCCCTGCTGCAAGCGAGCTGCCTGGTTTATTGCTTGTAACAAGGCTGTCGCTTCAAATCCTCTCTCAGACCATTATCTCCCTTTGATGCTTTTGAAGAGCCAGCGATATGTTAATTCTACCTTGGCCTTCTCCTCTCTGTACAAACCCTCCCTTGCCAGCCTGGCTGGCTGCCGAGGTGCTTGCAGGGGAGCTGGGGCTGTCCCTGGGCTGTCCCCTGCCTTGTGGGTGAGCTGCACTTAAGGTTGGGACTGTCCCCTATCACTGCAGCTCCTGGGGTACCTGTGCTGGGTGGATGATGGACAGACTGGTGTGACAGCAAAGCCTGCAAGGACAGATGGAGACCTGAAAGGTGGTGTCCATCTCCTGCTTGGCCCTGGTAGACAGCACCAGATTGTAGGTCCTGGACAGCCCTGCCTCTTGGCAGGGTCCAGGCAGGGCAGGCAGCGCATCCCCTACCCTGCATCCAGCCCGTACTCAGCTCCTTTGCTTAGGGGTCCTGCATTGCTCATGGGGATGCCAGCAAAGGGGCTGGATCCTGGGACGTGGGAGAGTGTGCCAGAGCATCCTGGTGCGTGCTTCAGGTCATGCAAAGCAGCCCAAATTGCTTCCAGAATATTCTGGATTTCATTCCACAGCAGTTGGGGTTCAGACAAGCTCATCACCACTTTGATGGGGAGTGGTTGTGTGCGGTGGGGATGTAATTTATGGACTTTGTGATAAGCCTGTCCAGTCATCCTAAAATAATAAATAAAATACATACCAAGGACTGGCAGGAGATAGGATCAGTAATATCAGGGTCTGAGGAAAATTACTGAGCCTCTTCAACAGCAAAAGGAAGAGTATGGAGGAAAAAACCCAAAGTTGCGCAAGGACAAAGTCAAGAGCATCATCTCCTACCACAGACTGAGTGGTGATCCTTTGGGGACCGGGACAGACTGGTATTGACCACTCTTCCCAGCAGCACTTGGCCAAAACATGTGTTGAGGCCCATTGCAGCCATTCAAAGCACAGAGGACCTGGGCGGGATGAGCATCCCCTCCATCCCTGTTTCCAGGGATCAAGCATCTCCATGTTGCCCTCCTGGCAGGGGGGGTTCTCTTGCTTCCCTCCTTGTCTGGGTGTACTTGTGGGCAGAATTGGATGCCAGAGGGGGCAAACATGGCAGTGGAAGGGGATGGAGGCTTCAGCCCTGGCTGTGATTTGTTCAGGCTCTCTCGTGCAGCATTTCCTGGGAGGCAGCATCCAAGCCTGGCCCTGGGGAGTTTGGCTGCGTGCAGCTGAGCAGCAGCACAGCCACAAAACTGCTGCTCTGTGCAGCTTAGCTGGAGCTGTTTCCCAATCAAGCCACAGCATGTCAAACCCTTCAGGAGCTGATGCAATGCTGCTCACCTCCCCGAGACAGTGAGCTCCAAGGAGAGATGTGCTGAGGATGTGAGCTTCTACCCAGGGTCAGATGCTTTGGCTTGACACATGACAGTGCTGCAGTCTGGAATCTGCTCCTGGGCATGGCCAAGCAGGTACCAGTGCTGCCACTGGACTTTGTGCCCAGCATCTCACCCCAGGCTGCAAAGAGCTGCTGGCGCAGTGGGTGTGTTAATTGTAGATGTGATGGATGGCGTTGTTTAGGACCAAAAGACATCCTGAGGCAGTTTCTTACTTCCAAGTTCCTGGTGTTTTGGGAAAGCTTTACGTGCCCAGGATAGGCTTGGATTCTGCTGGTTGTTATCTAATGGTGCCTGATAATCACAGCTCTGGGCTTCTATTTCTGGTTCTGCCTCTGAGTCACGATGTGCCCTTGGAAAAGACCTTTGTGCCTTGAGGCTTGTCTGCATCCAAACACTGCAGATGTTTGACTTCAAACACTTTTCAAACAGTTTTGGTTTGGTTGAGGCAGCACTTTGGCCCTACAGATGTCTTGTGGAATATTAACGTGAGCTGCACCTTGAGTGCAGTTCACGCAAATAAGAGCATCCTGCTGATGCTCGAGATAAGGCTAACAAGTGGATTGGTGTTTATATGCATAGCCTGGACCTGTGTTTACCTTGTCAGCAGAAGGGTTAATTCTATAGCAGCAAGTCCTTGGATAAATACTCCATGATGGTCTTGGCAGGCACTAGAGCATTGCTGGGACTGGTGGGGACAGGAGGCTTGGTGTGTGTGTGGGTACTTTCCATTTAAAATAATAACCCAAAATAACAAACAGGTTTGCAGCCGTAGTGATTGTAGTGTATAAAAGCGAGGTGATAGGCGGGCGTGAGAGGGGAGAAAAGAGCAGCTGAGAACTTTGATCCCAATAAAAAGAGCGCTGGGACAAAAGCTGCCTTGTCCCCGTTTCTTCCACCCTACCCATTATCTACTCATCGCGGTGCTATCAGAAATGCTTCCCCTTCCAGCAAGGTGGATCCTCACCAGGTCTAACTTCCCTCCTGTGGGGTATTCCTCAAGCCCTGTCTTGAGGTGCTGTGGGAGCTGGGGCTGGGCTGCATGGCACTGGGGGGGTGCTTGTGCATGCCCTGCTCTGAAGTGCATCCCTGCTTTGCCCGCAGCTCTCCTGTCCCCACCCCATCCCCACATTGTCCACTGGGCTTCATCCTGGTTGTGTGAGCCCAGTGCTGCCCTGGGAGGGGGTCCCCAATCTTTAACTCGTATGTGAGTATTGCCATGAGCCGCAGCTCCGAAGCATCCTCAGGGCTTAGAATCATAGAATAGAGTCATAGAATCAACGAGGTTGGAAAAGACCTTCAAGATCAAGTCCAACCATCAGATTTAATGATCTTAAAGGTCTTTTCCATCCTAGTTGATTCTCTGATCCTATTCTATCCCCTAACCCACCGGTGGTTATCAGCGGGTGGCTGGGCCGAAGGAAGCTCCCAGGCTCTGCAGCGTGCTGGGCTGTAAGTGATGCCAGCTCTTGTCACTCGCTGTAGCACATTGACTTGACACTGGTGGAAACACCGTCAAGAAGCAACAGAGGGAGGTGGCCTGGGCAGGGAAGGGGGATTGGAAGATCCCTTTATAAATGAACTTCATCCTGGCTTCCAGCACCTGCTCCCAGGGCAGCAGCCCCAACACTTGGAATACGGGCACACTGATGACTCCAGTAGTGATGCTGGGCTGCCATCCTGCTCCCTGCTTCGCTTTGCACCCCAGCCTGCGCTCAGCGCCCGTCATCATCCCTGCCTGCTCGCATGATCCTGCTCCCCCTTCACCAGCCCTTAGCAGCATGAAACTTAAGCAACCCGTTGGGAGGGCTCTTGAAGCAGAAATGAGAGCAGGTTTAATGTCGCAGTTTAAAGTCAACAATTCTCAGAAGGAAACCAAAAGTCAAAGCAGAATCTTAATGTTCTTTTTTTTTTTGTTTCCTTTTGTTTTGTTGTTTGATTTTTTGTTAGCAACCCAACTACTGGAGCTTTAAGGTCAGTATTCCTGATTTTCCATGCTTCTCTTTGAAATGCATGCACTTTTCCATCCTTGCCTCGTCTCTGTCTGTGTAGGGGGGGGAGCTCGGGTGTTTTGGGAAGGAATCCTATGCCGAAGTAGTTTGTCCTCTGCTCAGCAGCAATGTAAGCTCCTGAGATGGATCTGTGGGCTTTTGAGTCAAGTTGTGGTGTAGATACAAACCTGTTCTCTGAGAGGGGTGATGAGTGTGTCCTGCCCTCCTGTCACACCACGGTTAAATCCTGCTGCTTTGGGCTTATTTGATGGCAGAAGAAACCTTAATGCTGGGAAAAGGGCAGGCTGGTGGTGTTGAGAGCTGCGGGAGGGGAAGGGGCAGCTCTGTCCTGCGTTGGCCATTGCGTCGCTGTCTCCATCCTCTGCTCTGTTGTTTGGGTGTTACAGTACCAGCCTGTTGGTCAGGAGGCTGCAGGAGAAGCAGAATAGAGAAATCCCAGCCTGGTTTGGGTTGAAGGGACCTTAAAGCTCCTCCAGCTCCAACCCCTACCATGGGCAGGGACACCTTCCATACAGCAGCTTGCTCCAAGCCCTGTGTCCAACCTGGCACTGAGCACTGCAGGGATGGGGCAGCCACAGCTTCTCTGGGCA
>JASSUY010029215.1:0-27471 GCA_032466535.1 Forpus xanthops
GTGGAGACCTCATAGCAGCCTTCCAGTGTCTGAAGGGGGCCTATAGGGATGCTGGGGAGGGACTCTTCATTAGGGACCTTAGTGACAGGGAAAAGTAATGGATTAAAACCTAAATGGGGGAAGTTTAGATTGGATACGAGGAAGAAATTCTTTACTGTGAGGGTGTTGAGACACTGGAATGTGTTGCCCAGGGAAGTTGCGAATGCTCCGTCCCTGGCAGTGTACAAGGCCAGGTTGGACAGAGCCTTGGGTGGCATGGTTTAGTGTGAGGATTCCGTGCCCATGGCCAGGGGGTTGGAACTAGATGATCTTAAGGTCCTTTCCTACCCTAACTATTCTATGATTCTATGATTTCCAGCTGGAGATTAGACCATGTAAGCAGTTACACTGGAAAAACACAGAAGAGCTGAACACACTTAAGAGTGGAATTTAGGACACCTGCTCTATGCTGAGGCAGATTAAAGGCAAGCCAGAGAAGGAAGCTCCCCAGGAACAGTGTTATCAACTCACCTGTTGAAGAGAAAGTTCATTGGGAAAAGCACTCTCAATGTCTTCATCCTCACTGGAGGAGTGCAGATGGTGAGTGCTCACCTGAAGGAAGTACAGAAAAATCAGCACAAGTGAAAGCTAAAAACCTCAAAGCCTTTTGTTCCACATACAATCATTTACTATGGTGTTCAGAAGGCAAAAACCACCCTAGTGACTAACACAGAAACATGGACGAGAGTTTACCAACATGTATCAGAGCTCCTGCTTCAAGAACTATTAATGGAACATGTTTTCCACAAATACTCAGCCCTTGTAAACCTTCTTCGTAAAAGCAAGCAAAAGAACAAAATCCCCCAGCAATATCACTTCTTCTTAGCTAAGGAAAGTCTAGAAAGTTAACGGGCCCATCTGAAATCTGCACTGCTCTCACCAAATCCACTGTATTCCTCCTGTTGGTTTCTGTCAGTGTCTCTTCTACAAAGCTCTCCCATCTCCCTCTGCAATCCTCAGGTAGCTCTGCAAGAAAAAGGCACCACAGGTTTAGCACAACTCACAGAGAAGCAACAAACCAGTCACTCTGCCCCACTGGTTAACTGGGAGCTGCTGAGCAAACACATACCCCTGCACGAGGTAAGCAATGAATTGTGTAAGTGCTCTGCAAGGTGAATTACGTTTTACTTGTGATCTCCTGAAAATGGTAAATTCTGCTGAGAGAGGAACATCTTCTGTTAGACCAAGCAGTAAGATATCACTGATCTGAACATCTTAACTTGCTTGTGGAATTATAATGGAATAAAGATACAAAACTCCGGCTCCTGAGTACAAGAGTAATATATGGAATAGCCCTTCAGTCAAGCAGGTCACCTTCCATCCTCTTGTGCACCCTGTCTACTCACTGAGGCATGCAGCATGGATAAAAGGGAAAGCTAAACCAGTGGGGTGTAATCAGCATAATTTATCACAAATCTCAAACACAGCACTGTATGGTTGCTATGAATAAAGTTGTCTTTGTCTCCCCAGGCCCAGTGCAGTGAAACAAGGAAGGGAGATCAACAGGACCTGTTATATTTTTGGTCATTACTGAAATCTTTCTATCTTCTCCATTTTCATGTAGACCTGACATCATACCAAGTTACTGTCTTACAGTGTCTTACTGCTGGAGATGTCTCACAGAAGCCAAAAATGGAAACTCATCATTTCCCTGAATAGATGCAGATGGAAAATCTGATTTCCTCTCATAGGAAAATGTCAGATAAATCTAATTCTCCAAAGAAATCCAATGAAGATGTGATGGACAAAGCTTGGCAAGGTATCTGACAGAGCAGAGATGCAGCGCCTCTGTGACGCATCATTTACTGTGTCTCTTCCTCTCAGACAGATATGAGAATAAAGAAGTACAGAAACATCACTTTACATTTTCTTTACATTGCTGTAAAGAAGCACTATGAATGTACACAGAAATCAGAAAGGAAAGCAACATTCTTTAACATAAAAATGTTACCTTCAGTCTCTGATTGCAAAAAAAAAAAGCTCCAACAGTTTCAACCTAACTGTATGCAAATAAAGAGCAACCAAGTTTGGTCTCGATAGCTGTTTAAGCTATGGGAAATCGTGATGTTTAACTGGAAATCCTTTTCATCATAGAAGGAATCAACCATAAAATACATGCAATAGTCTTTCAAAAGGCCTACAAGGGTTATTGAATCAAGGGGGGAGGAAGGAGCAGAGAAAGGAGCACGAACCTTTAATGAACTCACTGATCTGAGTCTGCATGGGGCCCTTCTCCATATTCTGCACCACAGCATTGGCTATCCGCGTGAGGTGGCCCATGTTGCCTCTCCTCATCCCACCTTCTGCCCTGAAAAAGGAAACAGCCATTAGCAAAAGAACCTGGCACAGGAGCCCTCAGGTCACATCCAAAACCATTTCCATCAGCAAGACAGACTATGAGCTCCCCAGTGCTGCAAGGGTCTGGCACATGCAGGCATAGCTGCAGGCAGGGTCCCTACTGAAGATGCAGCAGTGAAATAGAATATTCCTGCTCATACAGGATAAGCCTTCCCAGAACAAACCAATCTGTCTGCATCTTCCATGTACTGAGAGAAAAGGGATCATTTATCTAGTCCAGGATACACTGGGTAAAATATAAGCCAGTTACAAAGAGGAAGCTAAGTGGGTACACTGAAAGAACACTGCAAAGAGAAATTATCTGATTATAATTTCCACTAAAGAAAACTCCCAGCAGTAAGAATTTACATCATTGCTACCAAAACAGCTTTAGTTTTATTTGCAATTGAAGTATTAAGCAAATGAATTCAAGAGAACAAAAGACATTAATCCACAACCATTAGATATCCCCCTTACAAAACGAATCTAAGAAGCCAGCACTAAATCCAAGCAGTCTCTGAGTCACTTTTCTTTGAATCTTTACTGGTTCTAGCAGAACAACAGTATAAAAAACAGGGAATGAAGAGCCTGGAATAAAGCTGCTTTCCACACTGTCCAAAGAAGGACTGAGATTTGGAAGGAAAACCTAAACCCAGTGGCAGGTTCCTGGTAAGAAATTTCACAGCACTGTGTTTAGAAACAGCATTTCTAACTTTACACTGGTGCTGCAAAGAAGCTGAGACAAGACTCTTATTTACTATAATATTATAAATAGCTCTAACTATTAAAGATTGAGATGAGCAATTAGGCAGAAGTTCTTCCCTGTGAGGGTGCTGAGGCGCTGGCAAAGGGTGCCCAGAGAAGCTGTGGCTGCCCCATCCCTGGCAGTGTTCAAGGCCAGGGTGGACGGGGCTTGGAGCAACCTGCTCTAGTGGAAGGTGTCCCTGACTGTGGCCAGAGAGTGAAACTGAATAAGCTTCAACATCACTTTCAACAGAAAATGTCATTCTGTGATTCTAGACATTAAAGAATCCCAAATCCTAAAGTCAGATTCAGAAACGAAAATTTCCTGGCGCAGCACCAGGACTATGCAAGGTTGACTCAAGCCACCCCAAACAAAACTGGTGGGTCAGAACCAAACTAAGCAGAAAAAAACCCTTACAAACAGAGTGACAAGAAGTTTCCACCTCACTTTAGGACATCTCCAGCTGTAAAACAAAGGGCTCTGTTCTAGATGCCAGCAGAGACAACGCATAAGAAAGTGTGCTGCAGCAAAAGGCTGCATCTGTGAACTCACACTGACGGTCATACCTACTTCATTTTCAATTCTAATTACCCTAGACTCATCAAATGCTCTGCAGTAAAAGAACTATGCGGGTTACCTTGAAGTTAAATGCTAGTAGTTAAAAAATCAATCAATGGAATAACTAAGAGAACCCAAGAAGAATACAATGTTCCAATAGGAAAAAAACATTACCACCACTCTTGCTGACGATTACTAAGGTAACTCCCAATATCTCCATTTGGAATCTCTGCCCCTGGGGCTCCTAGTGCCTCACTCCATCTCCTCACTGAGTGCATCAATCATCTCCAGCTAAGCTCATGTTTCTTAAAGCACATCATCTGAGATACCTCTTTTAAGGCAGTATTCTTTTCTAGCCATTAAAATTCCTTCCAGTGTGGTGACTGGAACTGTCTGGCATGAAACATGGATGAGCTCTAGCCCCTATCTAATTTAGTTAGGAAAGCTTTTAAGCAGCAACCACAGATGTTTTTGTTACCTACAAAACTGTGCACAGTTACAGTTGTGCAATGAAACTATCACTGCCATTTGTTATCAACAGCCCAAGGGTGTGCAAGAGGAAGAAACAAACCAAAAAAACCCAACTAAATCAAACCAAACCCCAAAAAAGTCAAACCCAAACCCATCAATTATGGTCTTACAGTGACCCTACAGTAATTACAGTGGGACTACAAAGCACTGTGAAGCCATAAAGAGCTCAAAATAGTGAGGGAGGACCAAAACATTTAGATGGACAAAGAAGGAGAAGCCTGGATAAAATGTTCACTTTCATTTGTTTTGGGTTTTTTTAATTACTTAGTTCTTATAATCATTGCAATCAGAATGAAATCTGAGTGGTTTATAGAACTATAATATTAACTTGGGGCAAACCTGGGACAAAAATGCTTTCCCACCTCTGCTTCCAGAGAGTTGCTCACTGGGGAGAATATAATCTTGCATTTAAACAAAAAGCAAAGCTAATATGAAGTGTAATATCCTAAGAAAGCAAGAAAGCAGCACATGGTGTCTGGAGTGAGATGTTACAGACATTAAATACAATAAATCAAATCACACTTTCATACTATATGTCTGCTGGTGAATTTAAATATCACCTATTTCCAAATCACTTATACAAATAAATAAACCTCATTCCAAATCACAATCACAACCCAAATCATTACAGACACAACTGAATTACCCAAATAATTAGAAGACTATTTTAAGGCATTATTCTAAACTTCCAGCCCCAGCACAAAAGCCTCTGTTCCCAAATCCTTACTGTATTTTGTCATTGGCTTCCCAGGCATCCAATATCCTTTGCACAAGGCAGCATTTCTGGAACAGCTGGAGGGGAAAACAAAGAGATAGGAAGAAAACTTCAAATGTTTGCCAAAAGGAGACTCAGGCCTCAGAAGTCGGCACTGAACTAGAGTTACTTTTTGTTCAGTCCTTCACTCTACTGAACAAGAACTTTGAGTTCAGCACTTCCCTTTCCCAAGAGCTCAAGTTTCTTCTTTCTCAGACAACCCAGGGCAAGCAGCAACACGTATAAATGTCTTCAGCCTGCTGCTCTGGAGCTTCACTGAGCAGTCATGAGGATCTTGCTGTCATTTACAGCATAACGACAGCAAGATTTTACCATCAGGGCCTTTATGCAGAAGTTAAAATGTAGTTTCTCACTTTTAGTTCCTTTTTTTGCTCTTATATGCAATTTATATGCATTTTTACTAAAATATTAAGTAAAAATGGAATCACAAGCCCATTAAAGGAGATGGGTGGTATGTTTATTTTATTCATTGGATGCTAAAATCAGACCTACAAAAGTAAATATATTTCCATCCAGATCTGACAGAACCCCTTCATCAGGGACTGTAGTGACAAGACAAGGGGTAATGGGTTCAAACTGAAACACGGAAAGTTCAGGTTGGAGATAGAATCATAGAAGAGTTAGAGCTGGAAAGGACCTTAAGATCATCTAGTTCCAACCCCCATGCCATGGGCAGGGACACCTCAAACTAAACTATGTCACCCAGGGCTCTGGCCAACCCAGCCTTGAACACTGCCAGTGATGGAGCATTCGCAACTTCCCTGGGCAACCATTTCCACTGCCTCACCACCCTCACAGTAAAGAATTTCTTCCTCAGATCCAATCTAAACTACCCCTGTTTAAGTTTGAACCCGTTACCCCTTGGCCTATCACTACGGTCCCTAATGAATAGTCCCTCCCCAGCATCCTTATAAGCCCCCTTCAGACACTGGAAGGCTGCTATGAGGTCTCCACGCAGCCTTCTCCTCTCCAGGCTGAACAGACCCAACTCTATCATCCTTTCTTCATAGGGGAGGTGTTCCAGTACCTTGATCACCCTTGTGGCCTTCCTCTGGACTTGTTCCAACAGTTCCATGTCCGTTTGATGTTGAGGACACCAGAACTGCACACAATACCCCAAGTGAGGTCTCACAAGAGCAGAGCAGAGGGCAGGATCACCTCCATCGACCTGCTGGTCACACTCCTTTTGATGCAGCCCAGGATACGGTTGGCTTTCTGGGCTGTAAGCACACACTGCCGGCTCATGTTCATTTTCTCATCGATAAACACCCCCAAGTCCTTCTCCTCAGGGCTGCTCTGAATCTCTTCTCTGCCCAACCTGTAGCTGTGCCTGGGATTGCTCCGATCCAGGTGCAGACCTTGCATTTGTCATGGTTAAACTTCATCAGGTTGACGTCAGCCCACCTCACAAGTGTGCCAAGGTCCCTCTGGATGGCATTCCTTCCCTCTAACATATCAACTGAGCCACAGAGCTTGGTGTCATCAGCAAACTTGCTGAGGGCACACTCAATCCCACTGTCCACATCACCAACAAAGATGTTAAACAAGATCAGTCCCACACTGATCCCTGAGGGACACCACTCATTACTGGTCTCCAGCTGGACATTGAGCCATTGAGCACAACTCTTTCTGTGTGGCCATCCATCCAGCTCTTTATCCACAAAGGATAAGGCGGAAGTTCTTCCCTGTGAAGGTACTCAGGTGCTGGCACAAGGTGCCCAGAAAAGCTGTGGCTGCCCCATTCCTGGCAGTGTTCAAGGCCAGGTAAAGGACTTGGAGCAGTCTGCTCTAGTGGAAGTTGTCCCTGCCTGTGGCAGGGGAATGGAAATGGATGATGTTTAGGTCCTTTCCAACCCAAACCATATTACAATCCTACGATTTTATGATCTCTAGACCATCAATAATCTCCACACTCCTGAAAGGTTCATCACACCAAGTGAAGACCAACTCAATCAGTCTGCATTACTCAGGGGAAGGACCCAGACTTACATGAGTGACCATGATATTCTCCGTATTGTTCTCTGGAGTCTCTGTGTTCTCTGTGGCCACATTTCCATTCAGCACCTCTTCTTTACTTTCTAGGTCATTAGTAGTAGTAGTTTTTCCCTCTTGGGCAGAGTGGGAGAGAATAGCTGCTATGGACAATTCCACTTGGAAATGCAAAAAGTTATTCCATGTGTATTTAAAAAATAAGTCCTGGAAACAAAGGAGAAACAAATTAACTTTGTCTAGATACATCTTCCCATTTTTAATAACCAAATTATATTAGAATGTTGCCCAGCTAGTTGCTCAATCAGCAATTCCACTAAACAGTTTTGCTTGTGTGTCTCAGTATCCACTTGTAGCTGGATGTGATCCATTTGCTCTGCTGTAACACACATTTTCCATTAAACTAACCACTAGATACTAATATAGCTAATATAATTTTGTTATAACAAATTTAGCCAGACTGGATGGGGCAGGGCTTTAACCTGCCAGAAGGGAGACTGAGATGAGTTCTTAGGCACAAGTTCTTCCCTGTGACGGCGCTGAGGCCCTAGCACAGGGTGCCCAGAGAAGCTGTGGCAGCCCCATCCCTGGCAGTGTTCAAGGCCAGGCTGGACAGGCCTTGGAGCAACCTGCTCTAGTGGAAGGCGTCCCTGCCCGTGGCAGGGGATTGGAACTGGATGAGCGTTAAGGTCCCTTCAACACAAACCACTCTGGGATTCTACGAATTTCTAAGTATGGAGATAACTTTCTGAAAGCCCACCTAGGTTCTATTGGCAGTGTTCAGAACATGTCCCTGCTCACATATAGAGAAACTGTTCTCTCAGTATGATGAGAGCTGACACACACAAGAAACTCAAGCTTTCCAAGTAACCAGCCTGTTTTGCACACACACTACTACACTACTACAACGATAAATTCAAATGGGGTTCAGTTCACAATACAAGTATCTGCATTTGTATTACAAAAGCTGCTGAGGATGATGCTCCTCTTTCAGCAGATTAGAACAATGACAGACACCGGCACACATGAAACAAACTGCACTGAACAGATGAAAGAGCAGAAGTGTTCCCAGTTTGAAGTTATTTCCTCTCCCCACTCCCAGTGTCTCAGTGTGTTACTCACAAGTAATAAATTCATGGTACTGAGTCTGCATAGTTCCTGATTAATACTGGGAGTGTTTGTGTGAAGCAGAGCAGCTATTAGACGAGATCCATGAAGACGAGCGTTCCCCAGTGGCTCCTCCAGGACTCCAATTGTCGTCAGGATTGCTGCTTTCTGTCAGAGAAACACATCATGAGCACCTCAGGACCAGCATCTCCTCCAGCGCACACACACAGTGACCTGAACAAACACAGCTACTTCATTTCATAACTCTTCTCTGCAGGTAAGGCTAAACCAGTCCTGAGAAGGACTTGGGGAGTTTGGTGAGGAGAAGCTCCCCATAACCTGGCTTCAGTGTGCACTTGAGCCCAGAACTCCTCCATGCACTGGGCTGCACCCCCAGAGTGTGAGCAGCAGCTCAGGGAGGCGATTCTCCCCTGCTGCATGAAAGGTAGATCTTAGAGCAAGTCCATTGCCTAAAGAGGCTGCAGGAAACCTGGAGAGGAGCTTTGGACAAGGGCCTGCAGGGACAGGACAAGGGAAATGGCTTTAACCTGCCATAGAGGAGACTGAGATGAATTCTTAGGCAGAAGTTATTCCCTGTGAGGGTGCTGAGGCGCTGGCACAGGGTGCCCAGAGAAGCTGAGGCTGCTCCATCCCTGGCAGTGTTCAAGGCCAGGTTGGAAGGAGCTTGAAGCAACCGGCTCTAGTGGAAGGTGTTCCTGCCCATGGCAGCAGGTTGAAACTGGAGGAGCTTTAAGGTCCCTTCCAACCCAAACTATTCCATGCTCCTGAGGAAGGAGAAGATGTTCTACCTTGGGAGGATTGAGCAGCAGCTGGTGGAAATCCTTCAGCCGTGGTTCAATACCATGTAAGATGCTGCTATTGACAGTGTAAGACCTTTCAAATCCCTGAGTGTATGAGTCCATCAGTCCTTCCACTCTGTAAAGAAAAGCATAACAGTTAAGATCTGACAACATCTTAAGATGGTTTCCAGGCAAACTGCCTGTGATGGTGATCTTCTCTTCAAAAATAACCATAAAGATGAAGGACAGTAATTTCCAGATACTGAATATATTTCCACAACTACATTATATTAATATATAATTTACAAAATGCTATTCCCATAATCAAATCTGTGAATGAGCTGAGTGGGAAGACGGGGACTAACCCATCTGCAGAGCTGACAAAGACACATTCCCAAAGGGCTTTCTGGGTTTTAAAACTTCCTAAACATTGCTTCCCAAAGGCTCTCTGCCCAGAGAAGCTGTGGCTGCCCCATCCCTGGCAGTGTTCAACACCACGCAGGACAGAGCCTTGGACGATACGGTCCGGTGTGAGGCACCTCTGCCCATAGCAGGAAGTTGGAGCTGAATGAGCTTAAGGTCCTTTCCAACCCAAACCGTTCCAGGATTCTATGAAAATGGACATTTTCCATGTCTCACTCTCTCCCAAGAATTCCTTTTTGCCTTTTTTCCTTCTTCAGAAGAGGAAACAAAAGGGGATATAATTTTAAAAAACAATTTTAAAACTATACACCATATATGTAGCTATATATGCACACATCATTACACATACTATGCACGATGTACCACTGCCACCCTCACTGCTCTACGATCTCTGATATTACAGACAAGACTTTGCCCTACATGCGCAGAACTTGAGCAGCCCAGACAAGAACTAGTTGCCAACTGCTCCAACTGCCATGAGCTACAGCTACTGCATCAGAACAACCAAACACCTTTTTCTGCACTCAGTTCCAGTAAGCACTTCTCACTAGGCCATGAAAATTCCCGTTTTTGACTAAAGCTAGATTTGAGTTCCTGAAATCATTCCTGCGAGAGAAGCCAGTGCTGACTTACCCAGAGCGCCTTGTTTCCAGCAACGTCAGAAGAACTTGTGTGCCATTCACTATGCAATTTTCAGTCTGTTCTCCATCAAACATATTCTTCAGGAGTTGCTCCACACATTCCTGCCTATTGAGCAACACACAGCCGTGAGCAGGGTAAGAATTAGAAGCATCTGGCAGTTGCTTCAATCACTAAATATCCAATTCTGGGTTTTCTGGAGGAAAAGGCTGCAAATTCTGCTTTCTTTGAGACAGAATAAGGACATTCCCCTCTGCAGTCTCAACACAAGTTCCACACCAGGTTTCTCAACTTGGTTGCTCATCACTATGCAAGACCTGGTTACAACCACTTAGACTACACACCAAGATGTTCTCCCTTATCAACAGGATAGAACTCTTACTTACAACCAAGTGTTAACTTTAATTTACGAAGGACAATATGGAGCTATTAGCTAAAATTATCCACCAGACTCTCAGAGGAAAGACATCAAACAGTCCAAGTTGACCCTTATCATTCACCAGTAGCACAGTAAGATCCAGGACCTGGAATCAGAGGCCAACCAATGCAAACTGCATCAAATACACACATTTTTAGCAGCTTTGCTATTATCCTCTTGAAATATTTTAATGAATTTGCAATCTCTTTGAGCCCTCAAACCAAGATAAGGTGCATTCCAAACACTGACACACAGGAGGATGGGAATAATGAGTTTAACCTGAAACAGGGGAAGTTCAGGGTGCTGGAATTAGATGATCTGAAGGTTCTTTCCAACCAAACCATTCCATGATTCTATAATTCTATAAGGAAGAAGCTCTTCCCTGTGACAGTGCTGAGGCGCTGGCACAGGGTGCCCAGAGAAGCTGTGGCTGCCCCATCCTTGGCAGTGTTCAAGGCCAGGCTGGACGGGGCTTGGTGCAAGCTGCTCTAGTGGAAGGTGTCCCTGCTTGTGACAGGGGGCTGAAGCTGGATAAGCTCCTTTCCAATATAAACCATGACACCATTCTATGTGTCCAAGACTGCTGGAGTCAGAATGAATAAGGACATTGGGTCCTTTCCAGCATCTGAAATGATTCTGAAACAGCTTTAGAATAGAGAGTAAATAGCACAAACATAACACTCACTTTTCTCTCCCCTGTTTGCCATGCTGGATGAATAATAGATAGGAGGAACAGGAGGTTCAGGCTGGCGCTGGCGCTCTTCTACAGTTACTGCAGCCGTGCCTGCTTCCCCTCAGTGTTCACATCCCCCCCCCAACACACACACACTACTTTTGAGGATGCTACTGACATTTCTCCAAAGGCCAGGACTCAGCAAGTGCCTTTCTTGCCTTGCGAAGTCACACGTCCAGCTAAAACTTGTGTTACTCAAGTTCTCAGCCTCATTTTTACTATTTTCTAACATTGGACAAAATCTCATTTGCATTTGCATAAATAAAACACGAGATGAAAAATGCAAAAATACATGAATAATGCATGAGGGCAAATGATTTTGATAAGTAGGAGCTAAATCCACTCCATCAGCACAAGCACAAGAGGCAGAGCCAGGAAAAGAAATGAGTTTACTGTAATTAACTGAATTCATTTTCATTGCACACAGCCAATGGCTTTTGAGAACCTAGATTTGATGCTCATTCCGTCACCCTGATGATGCTGCACCAGCTGATCATCAATTCTCTTCACTCTTCATCAGGGACTGTAGTGATAGGACAAGGGGTGATGGGTTCAAACTGAAACAGGGGAAGTTCAGGTTGGAGATAAGGAAGAAGTTCTTCCTTGTGAGGGTGCTGAGGCACTGGTGCAGGGTGCCCAGAGAAGCTGTGGCTGCCCCATCCCTGGCAGTGTTCAAGGCCAGGTTGGACAGGTCTTGGAGCAACCTGCTGTAGTGGAAGGTGTCCCTGCCTGCGGCAGACAGGTAGAACTGGAGGAGTTTTAACGTCACTTTCAACACAAACCACTCTGGGATTCTATGAATTGTAAGCCTTTGTGGGCTTTCCCTCAACTACTGCCACTGCATTTCACCCTTCTCCAAATTCACTGTAACACACTCACTAGTATTGCCTCATCTGGAATTAGTTTGTGAACTTTGGGGACCACCAATCCTGATCTCCTTCCTTCACACAGAGCCACAAAACCCAGAGTTTTCAACAGAGATGTTAAGTGATGTGACAAGTTAACAGCAGTATTAAAATGTTGTCACAGATGTCGAGAGCCAAGGCAAGGCCTGACATACAAAGTTTGCATCTCTGGAGGGCCATCAGTAGTGACAATATTAGCAACATCCTCAGAGAAGTACTTACGATTCCAGTGCTGTGAGAAGTGGATCAGGCTCAGGTATATCCTGGAGTTGATTGCTCTGGTCTCTGCTCAATCTTATGATATCACACAGGGTCTGGGAAGCATTTGATTGCCTCTGTAATAAGACAGAGCCCATTTCAGTGCTCAAGCCTCTGCTTGGCTCCTTCTGGCCATCAGAAACAACTGAACGTGGTGGGAATGCAAGAGGCTGAATACCTGAGGGTTTTCCAAAGCAAGTGCTACCATGCTCTGAATTATTCATCCGTTAAATACAACATTGATACTAGAAGTATCAAGAGATTTTAAACTCAAAGAGGATTTTAAACTGGACTTAACTCCCTGAACTTAACAATGTCAAGTAATTCTTACTTCCCACTACTCAGGTTTTCTTCATGAAAAAAAGGAATGCAGAACCCTAACCCTAAACCTTTACAACATAATTACTATGTATTAAAATGCTTTAAAGCAGTATGTTGATAAATTCATAATCTCATCCTGACTATCAGTCAAAGACTCTCTGTAGTGGCTGTATGTGAGTTCTGATGCTGTAATTCAGCATTCACCCATACCATAGCACTGCTAAAGACACACAAATCAGCATGATACTTCCCAGGTTTTCCTCTCAGAAGGGGTAATGTTTGGTGCAGAGATGAAGGAATCACAGTGCTGGCATCAGCACCAGACCAAAGGAACCCTTTGCCATCAGTTCTTTGCTGCTGACAGTCACAGAAATCTGTAACCCAGTGCTCCATCCCCAGCTAAATCAAAGGAGGGCAGCTAGAAATCACCACATCTTCATGCATCTATCCTGCTCAGCACCAGGGATTGCAACAGGCACCCAAGTGTGAAATGGTAGTGGAGGTATCTGAAATCCAGCCCCGGAGCTCCTGCCTTGGGTGTTTAATGGAAATTACTGACAGCAAAAAGGAAAATATAGCACTCAAAATTTAATGGCATCTCTTTTTCAAAGGCACAGACAACTGCATCATGCAGATTTTACAACCTATTTACTAAAAAGAACTGAAAGTTGAAGCAAACTGGTTTATTCAAAAGGTTTTTCAACAGCCAGTTTCAAAAGCAGGTTCCTACTTGAAACCAAGTAGCTGTAAATATGGAGACAAAGTGATGCAGTAGTACAATGAGCTGTGAAAAGTAAGTCACAAGCTGATTCAAAATACAACAAAGTGTTCTGGTTTTGAGCAAGCAGAGGACAGGATGTCCACCCATACACATCATCCCTCATGATCTCCTTCCATAAGTCACCTGGGTGCTCTTGAAGAGACAAACAGTCTTCTGGAGCTTACAGGACCCTCGGCCCACAAAGACAAGACTGAATCTTGTGATACTCACATCCTCATCCTGGCTTGAATGGATCAATTCCACAAGTCTCTGAATGATCTTTGCTTCATTAAGCCACTGGAGGGGAAGGAAAGGAGAAAGAAAATCCTTGTTGGGTATCACAGAATTCAAAATTAGGATCTTGAGAAGCTTTGCATAACACAGGTTTCCTTTCATTTCCCAATCCAAGCCACAGGCAGTATTCAAACACTCCCAGGCACACACACTGAGATGCATTTTGATTTGCATCAGCATGGGCACCCTGCCCATGGAACCAAACCCCTCCATACCTGTCGAAAGCATGGAATAGATCAGCCATAAGCACTACCTCATCTGCATGACCATTAGTGTAATTACCAGCATGTTCTTCTCTCCCATTTCCTGCCCCCACAGCCTTACTGCTGGTTACACAAGTAATTCCCCAGACCTTGAGATGGTTGTTACCATACCTCACCTCCCTACTCCATGCCAGCTTCATCTGCCTTTCCTCAGTGCCAGCTATCATTTTGTCTCCCCTTTCTGACCACATGCAAACCAAGAACACCATCTGCAAATGATATGTTCCACCCTCTCCCTTCCCAGCTCCATCTGCAAGCTCAACATCTCCTTTTACCCAACCATTTTCACTCTGATTTCTAAGGTTTTCACTCCAGGCAACCTGCTCGATGCCTAACACCCATCAAACTCATCAGTCAAGCTAATGCATTCTCTGTTGCTTCTGAAATAACTGACCCAACATAAATTAAAAGGAAAAGACTCTGGAGGTTTCTGCAACAATGGACTCGTCCATCACTCTTCAGATGAGTCAGAGAAAATGAGCAGGCTCCTGCTTCCATCTCTCTCTAAGAAGGCTTGTGCAAGTCTTCTCCTCTTGAATGCTCATCTCCATATTATCTGTTCACATGACTTCAACTCTAATCCTTATATTGACTCTTCACTCTAATAACCCTCCTCCATCTCAGACTGCCCTCCCCACTGCCATGCTGAGCGTCTGTCTGACAAAACACAAACTCCACACAACCACTTAAAGTGACTTCTCCCATCAATAATACTGCCACTTTCCTGTAAGTCTGAAATGTCTTTGTCTCCTTTATGGTGTCCTTTATTACTGTAAAAATACAAATAGTGTCCAAGAAGCCACCCAGGCTACAGCTGCCACATCAAGTACTTCACTCTAGATGGCATTTTCAGATCTGGTTTCTGTGATTTTTTCTTCCCATCATCCAGTGTACCCAAAAGTTAAAAAACCTGGGTTCCTAAGACATTCTTCCTCATCAGTCTCTCACCAACTCATCTCTTCAGATTCTTCCACTGGTTTCTAGTTTTCCAGTATAAAAATTAAACTCCTGAAGCTTCTTGTCATGACCACCACAGTAGAGCTGATGCCTGCTGGATCTTAATCCATCAGTCCTGCTATCTCCATTCCACTGCCCACTCCCTCTTCGCTCAGTAGGTCTACACCCACCCCACCTTTGCTCATCTCCCTGTGCTTGTATGATACTATTTTCACTGGTAACCTTTGCTGTTAGGCCTACCTGGTTGCACCCTTACTTTATACACCCCCCATTTGCACAGCACCACAATTACGAGCCCAGATTGTGACTGCAACCTCTGGGTATTCCCACACTATGAACACATTGCACAATTGCAATAAAAAAACCTCTCAACCACATCTATTTTCTCCCCAGGTTTTCATTCTTCACATATAAACCTCCACAGAGAGGATGCAGAGGGTGTTTCAGCCTGTTTGCTGCTTTGTACAGAACCTACTGGCCAATCCATGTCAGCAGAAGAACTCTGACCTATCAAAGTTCCATCTGCTCTTACCAGAGCCCAGTAGAAACCCACTTATTAACATTTCTGCGTTAAAGGTATTTTCTTTCCCTTGCAGAGCATAGCAAGTTTTAGTGACATGGGTTAGTGGTGGCCTTGGCAGTGCTGGGGTAAAGGTCGGACTTGATGAACTTAAAACACCTTTTCCAACCTGTCTGATTCTAGGATTCTAAGTTAAATCCAAGCTCTCCACTGCAGTTTCACCTTCATGCTGCAGCAACCACCTCCTCCAGGCCTCCAACAGTTGAGCTAACAGGCCTTACTGATTCCAACTAGGAGCTCCACAGTGAGCATGGATAAGAAGATTTGCTCTTTTTGCCTGGGCTGTCAGAATCATGGGCTCTGGGGGCAGTAGGGTGGCCACAAAGGGGGGTACTGAAGGGAGGGAAGTGTGAGCATTCATCTTGAACACAGGAACTGCTGTTCAATTTCTGGGACACATTAAATGAAATTCAAAAAGAAAAGAACACCCAAATTTGACATAACATGTTAAGGTCTGTTAATAATTAAATAATCTGTTAAGTTTACAGAGGGGAGATTGAGATGAGCTCTTAGGCAGAAGTTCTTCCCTGTGAGGGTGCTGAGGCACTGGCACAGGGAGCTCAGAGAAACTGTGGCTTCCCACCCCTGGCAGTGTTTAAGGCCAGGTTGGACACAGGGGCTTGGAGCAACCTGGTTAGTGGAAGGTGTTCCTGCCTGTGGCAGGGGGTTGGAACTGGATGAGCTTTAAGGTTCCTTCCAACACAAACGAGTCTGGGATTCTGTGATTATCCTTCATCAGTCCATTGCCTGAAGGCTTTTTCTTCTCATCTCCTTTGACGGTATTACTATTTAATTTGTAATCAACTGAACTGCAACTTTCCCATCAAAAATTAGGACCTTCTCTCATGGGTGAATGCACATACAAATCTCTAAGGATCAATCCGTGCCTGCATTTTTTCCCTCCCCTGTAACATCGTATGGACTGCCTGATGCACTGTAAAGCTGAGAGAAGGAACTGATCAATGACAATCACCTATCACGAGTCTCTGCAAAGAGCATTCATTCAGCTGCTAAGCTGTGCTATGGTTCATGCTCTGGACACAGAAGACTTAAGCAGCAAGGCTTACCTAACATATACATTCTAGTGTGGGCTTCAGTGACTCAAGTAAAGCTTTCCAATCATCACACTGCTGTACTGAGAGGGAGCTACAGCAGGTTCTTTCCCTCCAACCCTGCACATCTGCCCACTACAGGGGTATGAGCCCCACTCAGGCTATGAAGGGAGAAAAACTTGTCCTATCTGTAAAGCAAACTAAGCATCATAATAAGGTATTTTCTAAGGCTGACTAGTAAAGAGGAAGGGGAAGAAGGAAACACAGGATATCATATGCAGAAATCACTGTCCCAAATGATCAGTCTAAAAATCCTGGACACTGGGAAAGATGACACATTTCCTTGGTAAGCTCTACAGCAAAACCAGCTGGAGCAAACAGTGGTTGCTATATGGAAAAATGAGCTGAAAATCTTTTACTGCCAGGGACTGACCCTGGCTTCTGCTGTGCAAGCCACAAACAGGCTAAACACCCAAAGTACCCAACATGAAGACTCCAGCAAGACTTCAGACTCAGAAGTGTGGTTCTGCTCTCATAGTAAGTGACAAAGAGAACTCTATTGCTTAAAGCCACAAACACCCCCCTAGTTCCCAATCATGTGAAGAAAAGAAAGGAGGTTCTCACATTGAGCACTTCCTGCCGTAGGCTCGCAGGCTCCACGCAGCTGATGAGGCGCAGCAGCAGGTCCATCATGGCTGATGTATCTATGTGCTTTAGCACCAGGCTAATGAATTTGTCTTTTTTCCTTAGAAATGCGATCACCTAAAAAGAAAATATGAAAGTGGCACCATCAGCTGCTAATACAACACATGGACATGGTACACAGAGCTTCTGCACGTAAGCTTCTCTCAACCAACCTCTCTTCATGCTACTGGGTTGAGAAAGTCTTCAGAGAATAAGAGAATAACATTCTCATTTCAAGGCCGTACTAAATCAAATCTGTTTTGCTATCTTTAACTATCTTTTTAGCTATCTTCTTTCCTGGAGGCTGTTCAGCCTGGAGAAGAGAAGCTGCGTGGAGAGCTCAGAGCAACTTCCAGTGTCTAAAGGGAATACAAGGATGCTGGAGAGGGACTCTTCATCAGGGACTGCAGTGACAGGACAAGGGCTGATGGGTTCAAAATGAAACAGGGGAGAAGGTTCAGTTGGATAGAAGGCAGAAGTTCTTCCCTGTGAGGGTGCTGAGGAGCTGGCACAGGGTGCCCAGAGAAGCTGTGGCTGCCCCATCCCTGGCAGTGTTCAAGGCCAGGTTGGACGAGGCTTGGAACAAGCTGCTCTAGTGGAAGGTGTCCCTGTATATGGCAGGGGTTGGGACTGGATGATCTTAAGGTCCTTCCCAACCCAAACCATTCTATGATTCTACCTTTTCTTTCCCCTATGCCACAAAGAAAGGCAACCCACAGGACTAAGAGCACCAAGAAGCCTGTGAAGCTGGAGAATCCTCTATCCCACTAAGGCTCTCCACAGCCTTCGTTTAAAAGATCCCTTTGGAATCAGTGTGTGTATTCCTAAATCACTGCTCAGCTGGTGTTTCCAGCACCCCGTTTACAGGCATGAGACTGAGGTGCTGTTTATGCAATGAGCTGATTCTAAGCAATGGTCAAAGGCTGCATCAACATGCCTTAGTAAGAAAAACAAAGCTTGAGCTTTGCCACAGGAATATCCCAGCTACTGCAGATCCAAAATAAAACTGCAAAGGTGTCAATCCAGCATCACTCACGGAGGAATGCGAAGAACTCATCGTACACGGCATGACAACTCCAATCTTACTGAGTACAGCGAGCTGCTTTTCAGCTCTAAGACTACAAGGAGGTGATGAGGGTAGCAATGACACTGCCATACAATATGACTGTTAGTGAATGCATTTGTGCTCAGGAATCAGGACAAATCTAATCACTACCTGTTCCGTTTTTCTTGCAATGAGATTCCCAATAGTCTTACTGAAGAAACTGGCAAGCAAAGGGTTCAGAGGAGGCTCATGATCCAAGAAGTCATAGAGGATGTTGAGCAGAGTTTCATCCCCTCCCAGCTTGTCGTTGATCTGCGGTACATCTGAGGTCAGCAGTTCACAGGCTGTGTTTGGGTACCTGCAGGGATGGAACCAGAGCAACTAAAGGTGAAATGAAAACTCTCAGGAAGATCCTCCCTTATCCAAATTATAAATCCTTGTATTAGGATCATCTTTCCTGGAGGACAGGGGGAAACCCACACAGAAACAAGGGTCATCCGCATTAACAGCATGTTTTAAGGAAACACTATTTCCTGCAGCACATCACGTGGGTTTTGAACACTGAATTATGCAGTTCAGCTGCCTTCTGATTTTTAAAAGTGATGCTCAATCACTTTCAATACACTTAAAATCTCTTAACATGAATACACTTCTCCAATAAGAATTAACCCAAAGGTTGAAGGCTAATTTGAAAACCACATTTTATCAGGTTTCTTTAATGTTTCCCAAAAATTATTCTTTCCACTACTACAGCTGAATTAAAAATGAGCATCATATTCATTTCTTAAATCATGAAGACTAGTATTTAGAGGCAGAACATCAGATCTGACACACAACTCCTAACAAATGAGTAATCACTATGTACAAGCAGGCAACTGATAACCAACTTGAGTTTCAGGTTTTCAGTAATGTTTATAATCTTCTGTAGAATTCACTTGTTTTTCAGAAAACATTACTGTGATTGGCTTAAATAATTCCATCACTTAAATCAAAACTTGAAATCCCATCTGACAGCTAATGAAATCCTTTCTGAAATCCTGGCCTTTTTTTTGCTCTTCCTGTGATGCTTTTAGAAATGGGCCACACTTATGATCAGAAAAGGTAATACAGTGTTTACAAGTAATACTGTGTTTGCAATCAAAGTGCCAAACAGCAAAGAACATTAATAAAGCAAATAATCTAAATTCAACAACAAAAAAGGCTTTTGGGGTCTGTTAGTTTTGCTAAAAGACTGAAATTTCTTCAGATTTAAACTTCTCATTAAAAAACAGTGTTACCTGGCACTGGTATCCCAAAACATCATGGATCCTGGCTCTCCATAATGGGTTTTGGTTGGAAGGGAGCTTAAAGCTCATCCAGTTCCAACCCTCTGCCACAGACAGGGACATCTTCCACTAGAACAGGTTGCTCCAAGCCCTGTCCAACCTGGCCTTGAACACTGACAGGGATGGGGCAGCCACAGCTTCTTTGGGCACCCTGTGCCAGGGCCTCAGCATCCTCACAGGGAAGAACTTCTGCTCAGTATCCAAGCTAAATCTCCCCTACTTCAGTTTGAACCCAACACCCCGTGTCTTATAACTACAGACCCTGATGAAGAGTCCCGCTCCAGCAACCCTGTAGCCCCCTGTCAGACACTGGAAGTTGCTCTGAGGTCTCCACGCAGCTTCTTCTCCAGGCTCAACAGCCCATTTTTTCTCTATATTCCCTTTTTCCGTATGTGGACACAAGCTGCGTTTTGATGGGTTTACTTTCACCTGCAATGGGATATTTGGTTTAACCAAGCCAGTTTACTAGATTAGGATTATTTAAACCAGCGTAACACTAGCTCTGCCCTGCCTTTACTACAAGCCACTAAACTGCCTCCAGGCCCACTGTGAGTTTTTCACCCTTCACAGTACCATTTACTTCCTTAAGAGACTCTTCCTATTTATGTAGCTCCAGTCCTGAAAGTTAGACAAACACCACCAAACCCACACTAATGCTCTTTATGTCTTCTTTGCTCCTACAAGGATGTCAGATGTGAGTACATTTTGGTTACTATTACAGACTGATTCCACCAGAGCTTCTTAGAGCCCCTCAGGGTATATGAAGACTTATTCCTCTTTTTTCTGACTCATTGCTCCATGCAAAAGGCATGCAGTATTCCTAAAAATCCCTGCACTGTGATGTATATGCTGTCAGCAGGGGGATAAGTGAAACGTCTCCTCTTTGAGCATGTTCTGCCCTTGCAGCCTTTACAGCCTCCAAGTTTCACAGTCAGATCAGAGGCTTCACCCTTTCAATTCAGGCTCCACACCCCACCATGGGAAGCTTCTTTCTATGCTGCAGCTTGATGCTCAGTTCTCAACACCCTAAAATCCACATCACCCCAGCAGGGTCAGTTGTGCCCTTCCTACAGCCTGTACATTCCTTACTGCACAGTCCCAACAGGCTTCTGAGACATCCTAAAACATCAACAGGTTCCTTGCAAATAGACATCACAGTTAAATTACCTAAGGGGACTACAAGAAACCTGGAGAGGGGCTTTAGACAAGGGACTGTAGGGACAGGATGAATGGCTTTAACCTGCCAGAGGGTAGACTGAGATGAGCTCTTAGGCAGATCTTCCCTGTGAGGGTGCTGAGGTACTGGCACAGGGTGCCCAGAGAAGCTGTGGCTGCCCCATCCCTGGCAGTGTTGAAGGCCAGGTTGGATGGAGCTTGGAGCACCCTGTTCTAGTGGAAGGTGTTGCTGCCTGTGGCAGGGGGTTGGAACTGGAGGAGCTTTAAGGCTCCTCCCAACACAAACCAGTCTGGGATTCGGTGACTCTATGATATAGTTTATACACTTCTCTGACTGCTGCAGATCTTCATCTGGTTGCTCAGTTTCATATTCTACACTCAGACAGGGATTTACAGTGTAGTTTTCCTCTTTTTCTTTTCCCTTCTGAACTTTATGAACTTCCATCCTCCAGCTGTTTCAAGAAGAAAGCATTTGGACGATTCCATTTCCACAGCACACATCATTCTGGGCTGTGTGTCCTTCCAAAGCTATCGAGTTTCTCCCCTGTTCCAGTTTAGAAACTTTCATAACCTTTTCTTAGGAGCCAAGAATTGGATTCCACTTGAATTCAGACAGAGTCCATTCTTCCTGCTTAGCTTTGATTTATTCCATGTTCTTATAAGCTTAAACCCTCTTTCCCCTCCAGTGCCTCACTGTGCTTTGAAACTGCTCCTCCTGTCTACCTATGCCTCTGGAAGTACTGCCAAACTAATAGTTTGTAAACACCAGTTCTATTTGTCCTGGTGAGCAGGTCACTACATGGCTCTTATTGCCATCAATAAATCCCTTATCCATCCACAGTGTATCACTACACTTCCCAACCCTACACCAGCAAGCACCTTATGAGTCACTCTTAGAAGAGGAAGAAGATACAATGGCATCATCTGATGGAGAGACTGGCGAATGAATCTGCCAGCTGAAGGTCTTCCCAACACAAGATCTTGTCTTGCTAGCACAGGGACCACAGCACTGGAGGCTGGTCTCTTCCCACCACTGCCTGCCTCTGTCCATGCCTCCTTGCCAGCCAGGAACTGCCCGAACCACACACTACCTCCAAAAGCTGATGAGAAGGCACAGAATCCTGCAGGAGAAATTCAGCAGTGCCCAGGAGTGAACACTCTCGTACTGAGCTTCCGTCTTCCTTTCTGTTTGCATTAAGGATTTTATTTCTTGAGAAGTTTGATTTTCTCCCCATCTTAATTCTAATTCTTCTGTCATAGAAGTCAAGAGTGGTTTGGGTTGAAGGGACCACAAAGCTCATTCAGTTCCAACCCCCTGACATGGGCAGGGACACTTTCCACTAGAGCAGGTTGCTCCAAGTCCCGTCCAACCTGGCCTTGAACACTGCCAGGGATGGGGCAGCCACAGCCTCTCTGAGCACCATGGGCCAGAGCCTCAGCACCCTCACAGGGAAGAACTTCTGCCTAAGGGCTCATCTCAGTCTCCCCTCTGGCAGGGTAAAGCCATTCCCTTGTCCTGTCCATACAGGCCCTTGGTCAAAGCCCCTCTCCAGGTTTCTTGGAGCTCCTTTAGGCACTGGAGCTGCTCTAAGGTCCCCCTTTATTGAGCCTTCTCTTCTCCAGGCTGAACCATCCCAGCTTTCTCACATAACATCCTTTATTATCAAAAATGCCTCTTATTCTTTATCTGTTCAGTTACATTAGGAAAAGGTTTCCGCTTCCACCTTTAAGCACACAGGGTCAGAGACATAAAACATCTTTTGACAGCAGCCACAAAGATCTCAAGAAGAACAGGACATAAAAATACGGGCTGGTTAACTGCAGTAGTTGCAGTGATATGGACACTGTATGAATTGCTACTGGAATCCCTCATTCTCTCCTGTGGCAAAAGACAGCCAGGTTCCAGCGAGGGACCAATCGTTTAGCATTTAATCTGCTCCTTAACTCTTGGCACTAAGAAAGTACAGCCTATTTTCTTCAAGCAGACCTTCTGGGTTTGAGTTCCTCTCAGGTGAGCCATGCAAACAACACCTACAAGGGGCTGCAGTAAGCAGAGAGCCAGTCACGCCATGAAAACCCAGTTATTCTGATTTTACAAATGGTGTAATGCTGGAAATGCAGGAAGTCAGGAGGCCCTGGAGGCCCATGTCCCTGGTTGAGAAGTACCTGTACAATATATGCCTGTGTAGAACAACAGTGTAGGACAACAGTGTAGAACACTCCTGGTTCCACCCAGTAACTCACACCTTCTAGCAGACACCTTGCAGAAGCTGCCATGTGATACTCCAGGTGATGACAGAACATACTTCTTGGAATTCACCTACCTGGAAACAGTCACCTAAACACCCTGATCACCTCTCTTACCAACTAGCAAAAGAGCAGTTGCCATTCCCTCCCTGAGCTTGAAGCAGCAGCAGCAATGATTAACACTGATACTCCCACAGGCACAAACATACTGGGTTTTACTTATTTATTTATCCCCAGAACAGCCCTTTATTTTCACATCAACTTAAGAAAGAAAAAACAAACTTTCCAAGACCAAAGTGTGAACATCTCCAAGTATATGTTCAGAGAAAGATGTATAAACACAATGATAAGAACCAAGCATATCTGAGGAGTCCACCAAGGGAAGAAACAGGCTTTTGATAGAGGCAGGGCCTCTCCCTGACTGTATGACCATGGAAATCAGCAGGTTTTGCACATGCAGACACTGTAAATATGACGTCTTCTATTCACTGTACAGCTTTGCTACTGAAATCCAATCAAGCCCACGCACTTGAAACCTAGAGTAGAATACTCTGCTCGTGATTTTCGTAAAAACTTTCTTTAGTACTTCTGAGATACTTGGTATCAGCAAGAGATCAATTTTTTTGATAGAAACTCTACCTTAAAACATTAAAAATGAAGAAACCATTAAAATGAAGCTTCTGAAAGAAAACCACAACTAACAATCAGTTGTGAAGTACCAGACCCTACTTGAGAACCTGAGAAGTTCCCATTCACCACACACCAACTTCCAACATCAAACTCCTTCATCCCACTTTCTCCATATGATAGGCCCGGAAACAAATACCTACTTGAAGCGGATCTTCTCCTCCATATCCATGGGGGGCTCATGGGTGATGAGGTTGACCAACTCCTCCATGCAGTGCTGCTGGCAGAGGAAGTCCAGCAGCTTGCGGTTCTGGGCCTTGCACTCCTGTAAGATGTCATCTTCATCCATGAGCTCGTGAAGTGTCACATCTTCTTTATCCAGCAGCTTGTCCACATGTGATGTTGTGTTCAAATCAAACTTCCAGAACATGTTGATGGGACACAACTATCTGGAATGAAAAAGAATGAGAGTTAATCTTCTACCTTTGCTATTTATTCCCACTTTGTGATTCAAGAGGAATACTTTAATGCAGCTGCCCCCCTGCTTGTCAGAATCACATTCTAACCAAAATTAACTTCTCACACCAGAAAACTGCCATAACTTCGATTACAAGGTATGGTATCAACAATGGAAACAATAAACATATGATCATGGAATCTCAGAGGGGTCAGAGCTGGAGAGGACTTTAAAGCTCATTCAGTTCCAACTCCTTGCCATGCACAGGGACACCTTCCACTAGAGCTGGTTGCTCCAAGCCCTTGCGTCCAACCTGGCCTTGAAACACTGCCAGGGATGGGGCAGCCACAGCTTTTCTGGGCACCCTGTGCCAGGGCCTCAGCACCCTCACAGAGAAGAGCTTCTGTCTTAGAGCCAATCTAAATATCTGGTTTCAGTTTGAACCCATCACCCCTTGTCCTATCACTACAGTCCCTGATGAAGATTCCCAATCCAGCATCCTTGTAGCCCACTTCAGACTTTGGAAGATGCTCTGAGGTCTCCACACAGCTTCTCCAGGCTGAACAGCCCAAATGTTCTCAGCCTGTTTCCATACAGGAGGTGCTCCAGCCCCTGACCATCCTCATGGCCTCCTCTGGACTTGCTCCAACAGCTCCATGTCCTCATGTTGGGGACACCAGCACTGCACACATTGCTGCAAGTGGGGTCTCACAAGAGCAGAAGAGAGAGGCAGGATCCCCTCCTTTGACCTGCTGTTCATGCGCTGGGGATGCAGCCCAGGCCATTTCCCTGTTCTCGGGGCATTTCTGCCCCTCCAGTAGCCAAGGACCCCTGCCTGAGCAGGGTTCCCTCAATTCCAGCTCAGATCATCATCTCTCAGTGTTCTCCAGGAGACTTCAGTGTGTGACCAGACCCATGCTCTGTATCTGAGATGAGGTTTCACTATTGCCATGTAGGGGGCCTATAGGGATGCTGGGGAGGGACTCTTCATGAGGGACTGTAATGAGAGGACAACAGGTAACGGGTTCAAACTTAAACAGGGGAAGTTTAGATTGGATCTGAAGAAGAAATTGTTTACTGTAAGGGTGGTGAGGTACTGGAATGAGTTGCCCAGGGAAGTTGTGAACGCTCCATCACTGGCAGTGTTCAAGGCCGGGTAGGACATAGCCTTGGGTGGCATGGTTTAGTAGGATGTGTCCCTGCCCATAGCAGGGGGGTTGGAACTAGATGATCTTAAGGTCGTTTCCAACCCTAACTATTCTATGATTCTATGTAGATCAGTAAGAACATTCCCTTTCAGGTAGTTTTTGCTAAGCACAGAGGACTGCACGTTGTATTACTCATCTTCACCCCACTCCCAACCAAACGCTTCCTGCCCTTTCTAACACCTTGATTCCTCTCCCTGTGAACTCCATGAATTACATTTTCAGTTATCTTCCCCAGAACACATCAGCTTTTAGAATGCTCATTAACTGTATTCAGTATTACTGTAATTCCTTCCAGTATCCGAAGGGGGCTACAAGGATACTGGAGAGGGACTTTTCATCAGGGACTATAGTTACAGGACAAGGGGTGATGGGTTCAAACTGAAAGAGAGGAAGTTCAGGTTGAAAGTAAGGAAGAAGTTCTTCCCTGTGAGGATGCTGAGGCACTGACACAGGGTGCCCGGAGAAGCTTTGGCTGTCCCATCTCTGGCAGTGTTCAAGGCCAGGCTGGACAGGGCTTGGACCAGCTTGCTCTAGTGAAAGGTGTCCCTGCCCTTGGCAAGGGGTTAGAACTGGAACAGCTTTAAGGTCCCTTCCAACCCAAACCAGTCGGGCACTATGAAAGGTGATGAGCACCACTCAATCAAGACAAATATTCTGTTAAGCTAAGCCATGTTTCATAAAGTGGAGTCCATTGGATGGGAGATGCCAACATGCTTCATTCCCCCCATTATCTGTGCTCAACATGATTTTACACAGGCAGATCTCACTGCTGTTTCTAACCTAACCCACACTGCTATTGCAACAGCAGCAGGAACACTTGCTCCAACCATTCATTTTGCTTTTTCCAGCATCCCAAAATGTTACCACATCTGATCGTGTGCCAGTTCCCTGATTGCATCACTGCATCTGAGGCAGCATCTGAAATGAGTCTTTTTAGAAGACCGGCAGAAAACACCACCTTTTGCTCCAGGAAGGATTACAGACATTCAAAAGGGTAAAAACTCCAACTTCTTAATCACATGTTTAAATATCTGCTCTTGCAGTGAACATTAATCCTGAAGCTCCAATTGAAGGGCTTTTAGGAAGAAGATGAAACACAGTAAAAGAAACAACAGCTTTTCATTTATTTTTACTAATGAAGTTATTGACATGCACTTTGCGCCTTACTTCAGTTCAAGGGTTTTTCACACATGCGTGCATGTGCCTAAGTATCTCTTAACTAAAGAGGACAGATCACCTCCTGAAATTAAGGCTATTTTCCCTTGGAACAACTCTGTTACCCAGGATATTTGATAACAAACTCCATGGAGCTCCACTCAGTGCTTCAAACTTGTCAAAGGTAACTTCTCTACTTAAGAGCCTCTATTCAGATCAACATCATTCTTACTTTTCATGTCTTTATCTCCGAGCTCTGAAAGAACTCAAGAAAGTCACTGCAAGCCTGTCCTTTCTGACAGAGCCGCTGATAACCCCCATTTTCAAGAAGGGGAAAAATGGATGAGCTAGGGAACTATAGACCAGTCAGCCTCACCTCTGTGCCTGGCAAAATCTTGGAGCAGATTGTCCTGGAAGGCATGCTGATGCACATGAAAAACAACAAGGTGCTTGGTGACAGCCAGCATGGATTCACTAGGGGGAAATACTGTCTGACCAATTTGGTGGCCTTCTATGATGGGGGTATGGAACTGGTGGACAGAGGTGGAGCAGTTGACGTCATCTATCTGGACTTGTGCAAAGCATTTAAGACCGTCTCACATGATATCTTTGTCTCTAAGTTGGAGAGTCATCAATTTGATAGGTGGATAAAGAACTGGCTGGATGGCCACACGTAAAGAGTTGTGCTCAATGGCTCAATGTCCAGCTGGAGACCAGTAACGAGTGGTGTCCCTCAGGGATCAGTCTTGGGACCGGTCTTGTTCAACATCACTGTCAGTGACATGACAGTGGGATTGAGTGCGCCCTCAGCAAGTTTGCTGATGACACCAAGCTCTGTGGCTCAGTTGATATGTTAGAGGCAAGGAAGGACATCCAGAGGGACCTTGACACACTTGTGAGGTGGGTTGATGTCAATCTCATGAAGTTTAACCATGACAAGTGTAAGGTCCTACACCTAGGTCTAAGCAATCCCAGGCACAGGTTGAGCAGAGAAGAGATTTAGAGCAGCCCTGAGGAGAAGGACTTGGGGGTGTTGGTTGATGAGAAAATGAACATGAGCTGG
>JASSUY010029216.1:30076-40260 GCA_032466535.1 Forpus xanthops
ACCTAGAAAAGGAAAAAGAATACACGTTCAATAAGTAAACTCAAGTGTCACACTATGTTGTGGCTACCTATATTTTTAAAAATAAAAATAAATTAAGGTATAAATAAGTTGATTGATTGCAAACAATCAGAATAGCATGGAGTGATATGATCTTGCTGAGCAGTCTGTGGCTAAGGATTCTGTTCTGGCAGGTTTTTTTCATGGTTAGTCTAAGTGACTTCTGATGAGGCACACATCTGTCTCAATGTCACTGTGTACCAAAAGGAAAAAAATGCTTGGGCATAATTTATTCAGACATGAAGGAAAGTGTTTCATGAGAGTTTACAGAGAAAGTTAGACTTCCAGGGAAAGTAATTCTCCTAATCTGAACACACTAGTAGATTGAAAGTAAAGTGATTTCAGAACTGGAGTGATAGTAGATTGCTTTTCATGCATTGCTGCAGCAAGGCCTCATATAGGCAGCTTTTGAGGATACCGCTTGCCATCGCTTCTGTCTAGTTCTTCCCATCCTGGTGGCTGATGTATTTGCCTTGGCAATGTACTGATTTTTCACATTCTGTTAGGATTGCCCAGTGGAATATACCTGGGCATGAAGCCATCAACCCTTAATGATACTCCAATCAGTTCAAAATCATATCATAGAATCCCTTCATGGACTGGTTTGGGGTGGAAGGGATCTTAAAGCTCATCCAGTTACAACCCCTTGCCATGGGCAGGGACACCTTCCACTAGACCAGGTTGCTCCAAGCCCTGTCCAATCTGGCCTTGAGCATTGCCAGGAACAGGACAGCCACAGCTTCTCTGGGCAACCTGTGCCAGGGCCTTGCCACCCTCACAGGGAAGAACTTCTGCCTAAGAGCTCATCTCGGTCTCCGCTCTGTTGGGTTAAAGCCCTAAAGGCCACTGTCCAAAGCCCCTCTCCAGGTTTCTTGTAGATCCCTTTGGAAGACTGTTATATAAGGTCTCTTCTGAGCCTTCTTTTCTCTAGGCTTGATGGCCTTCATGAGGACAGTCAAAGGAGTGCTAAACTGGACAAACTAATACAATGTGGCACATTATTCAACATCGTGGGTGTCTGATTCTGGCATTTTCAGTTTCAGTTTTCAGTTAGGACTCCGTGGTGTCTAGTGATCTAAGGTCAAACCCACACCCGAGCAATCCACGTCAGTGAATTGCAGGTGCTTCTATTTGCATACATTTATAGCACATATACAGGGGAGGGCCAGGGATTTGAAAGTTCCTAAATATGTGGACTCATGCATTATGGAAGGATTTTCTTCATTTACCTGTTTTTGTCTGCTCTACTCTTAGAGAAAGGCTGGCATTTTACCTGTGAGGCAACTTAGACTGATTCTTCAACATGCCTCCATGTCAAACTTGTGGACAACAAAAACATGCATAGCTCCAGGGAAAAACAGAGAGAGACTCAGAGAGTATTATCCTCTGCCGTAACAGAAGAGCAGATCTTTTGCATGTTTTCTGCATTTGTTCTGCTCTCCCTCGCTCTCCATGTGTAAATTGTGGGTGAAATAGTCATTATCAGGGTCCCAAAAACTGTAACAAAATAGCTGAAACCCTGACATTTATAAGCTGAAGTTCATCTGTTTGTTTTGCCATTGCCATCTCAGCAAGTAATCAGGTCTTACAAAAAGCGCTTTTCTCATAAGCTACATAAAGCTCAAAATACACTATTAAATGGTTATCTTGGCAGTGTATATGTTGGAACTGTTTACATCTGTATCTAAATTTGTTTCAAATTTCTTTTCTTTATATTTCCAGACCTGTTCTGCCCTCACAGAAGACATCGGAGAAGCATTCCCCAGATATTATGTCTCTCGAAACACTGGAAAACACTTGTGAGCCGGAGGATCTATTTGATGACATATAGCTGAGAAACTGGGAGACCGCTGCCTCTGATAGAGATAAGCTGTAAAACTAAAAGGCTTTGTTATAGCCACTGAGCCAAAATCCTTACTCTGAGGTGGTATTCAATGACATATTGCTCTAACCCTCTTGTGCAGCAGTTGTCCTCATTCCTCGCTATGCTCTTGTAGGCTCTTGGCCTGCTAAACTTGATTTGTGATGGTTTGGAAATATGTTTAGCCTCTGTGTAGATCTTTTATCATGTATATGTGGGGAAGAGGGCACCATTTTTACTTCCTAACAGTCTCTGGCTGCTGATTGAATCTAGGATCAAGTGATTTCAAGGTGTCATCAGAGAATGTCAGATGTAACCAAGATGAAGACTTTCACTGTACTTACCTTATACATTGACACTTTCTTGAGAATCTCAGCTTATATTTGGTCTAGCTAAATTATCTTCAACTTTGACTGAGATGTAACTTCCTAAACTGCTAGTTAGAATACCTTCTGGCTTGAAGCATCCAAAGAGTTGTCCTTTCACTTTTTATTTGGAGGCTCTCTGCTTCATTATGCATTGTAAGATATTCTTGCCTTTCACAGTAAGGTGCATATGAAGTTAATATTGACTCTATTTTAACCTTCTGTAGAAACCCAGAAATGGAAAGCCTTTAAAAGTGTAATTTTTGGTGCTTCATTATTTTTCCTAAAGTGATTTCTAAAAAAAATAAAATACATTGTAAAAATACATCAATTTTAGTTTTATTTGCTTAGAAAGTCTATGAGTAAAGGGGCTAGTTAGCAAAGTATGTTATTGCATGACCTTCTCCTGCCCAAGGTTGATGCATTCATTTAGATTTAAGGCTTCATCAAAGAAGAAATAAGCCACGTGTATTTACAGTCAGCAGTCAAAATCAAGTGTACAGAACTAAGCATGCACGTTGCAGTTTTTGAATTGCTTTGGGATTTTAAGAATCAATTCTCATTTAAGGCAGAGGGAGGCAGTTCTTCTGTCTCAGAAAAGATTTCATCCAACAAGTGTTTTAAACACTGGAGTAATCCCATTAAAGTCAGCAGGACTATGTCACATAGTCCACCAGGACATAGTCCTGCTTCTGTGCTCTGTGACTTGCAATGGTCCTTGGAAGCTACCTGGGATTTTTTTTTTGTAAGTGGTGGCTTGTTTAGGCCCTGATTCTGCCAAAATTCAGTCCGGTATTTAACTAAAAGCATCCACATCAGTATTTGCAGGATCAGGTCTTCATTTAAGAACCTACACAAGGATCTGGGAATATTATATTTAAGCATTCCTTTCTAAAAAGCATGGTCACAGCACTTTAAATTCACAAAGGGCTTTGGGACAATGTTATAAATCACACAGTAAAAACATGAATGGCCAAAATATGTTCCTTGCTGCAAAGGCTTTGTGCCTGGGAAATGACAGGACCACAAAAGACTTATTCATGCACCCATTCATAGACACTGCCTGATTTAAAATCTTCCAGTGCTGATCTGGCAATGCTTTCAGCAAAAGCTTGTAGATAGTATCAGTTTTAATGTGAAAATGTTCCATGACTTAACCCAAAATGAAAGAGCTTGGTTTAACTGTGCCGGGAGCAGAAAATGAAAGTAAATGGAGCTGAATATCCCACAAAACTCTTGCTTTCAAGTAAGTATTGGTTTCTGATACTAGAATGTTATGTAGATAGGAAATAGGAAAGATAGTTGCAGATGTAGTAAAGTCTGTCAGAATATTTATTCTTTTCCCCTTTTTTGAGGTTTGTAGAATCAAACAAGGGGCTGAGCAGAAAATGACATGATGGCAGATACATACCTTCACTTGTGTGAGTGCACATTTGTCATCTAGTTAGGGTAGCCATGGTACGGAACCAGTTTCCAGTTAGCTGAGGCTATTTGCAGACACAGAGACTTCTCTCTCCTCTAAGACTCCTTACAGTATGTCAGTCTCCAAAACCATGTGAGAAGTTAGTGGAGTGCTCCTGTATGGATTTATGTGAGAAACTATTGCTTTTCTGCTGATAAAAGTTCCATTTTCCAGTTGACTTTGAAGAGGAAATGCTCACAAAAATGAGCACAAATTGTTTGTGATGGCTGAGATAGTGTTGCAGAATATCAGTGGAACTTCCTTATAATGCATGTTTGTCCACAAGAAGTGGGGACATCTACTTTATCCTCAAACTCCTTCATCCCAATGTATTGAAATGGAAGACCCAGTGGTCTTCATTGACAAATCCAAGTAAAATGTGTTTCAAACAAACTTGTGATATTTAGAAAGGGAACTCAGTAGTAAGGCCTCATGACATATAATGTATTTCTTAGAAACCTAAATTAGTATGATACTCAGTGCTCTTTGACTTAGTCTCTGAGAAAAGCTGGGGTCTTTGCTATCTTTCCATGCCTATGGAGTTCTGGCTGCAGGAGCTTTCCAAAGCTTGCAAAGCAGGTTTCCCTTCAACTCAGCACTCGACAGACTGTGCTCCTATTCATATACTGAATATAATGTTCATCTACTTCACAGTGGCATAACATCTAGTTTATGTTCATGCCGTGATCCACCATAATCCTTGGATTCTTCTGTGCAGAGTTACTGGGAAGTCACTTGTTTTTCTATTCTGTGTTTGTGCAGCTGACTGTTCCCATATGGGTTTAGTAACTGGCATTTAACCCTATGGACCTGCATCCCATTTTTATACATTATTTCAGTGATTTGCCAAGATGATTTTGAATGCTCCTTTGTCCTCAATTTGGTATTAAGGGTGAACTTCTTCATTTCTAACATTCAGACCACTCATGAAAACATTGAACACTTTTGGCCTTAAGCTTCACTCCGTTCATCCTTCTGTTTATTAGAGGTACTAAACTTAGACTGACATGGTGAGCGTGGTTTTCTAGCTCACCTTTAGGAAGACCACGTTTTCCAGATGTGTCTATAAAACTGCCACATGAAATAGCCTGACATGAGATGTCAGTCAGTTGCTTCTCCCCTGTCCAAAATATTTTAGTGGTGACAGAAGGCAAAACAGAGAAACATGCCCTCAAATGGTTTTTCGAGACAGGAAATTAACCAAAGTTAGCAAATCAGATTTCAAATGCCATACTTAATTAACACTTCTCTTTGATACTATGCTGCAAATGATTTCCCAGGTAAATTTTTTTTCAGTTTGAACTCTGTTGTTGGTAAAGATAAAATATGTAGTTGTTTAACAGGAGGAAAACCATGCTATATTCCATTAAAGGTTTAGACTCATCTACAGTTTTATAATTTAATGTAACTAGTGCAACTTTTTCCTTTGAGGTCTGGGTTTATTCAGCAAATTTTTTAATTCAAAAAGATTTATGATTTTTTTTTTTTAAGAGAGGAAAAAAATTCTTCAGTAACAAAAAAAAAAAAAGAAAAAAGAAAAAAAAAATTTTTTTTTGAGTGCTGTCTAAAAAGTATTGCCTTTGGGATGAAAGCATTATTTTGATATTGAGTTTATGTTTTGTCAATCTATATCACTATATTTAGCTACCTTCTCACTATTATTCCCAAAAGTGGGCAGTCTTGTGTAATATGTGTGTATTAGATATGTTGGTCTTCCTTGCTTTGTGCCTGTAACATATAGATGATTGTGTGTATAAACTTGATTCTCTGGGAATGTTTAGCACAGTCTAGCCAGCTTTGACAACTTCTGCAGTTTGATCTAGCAGCCTGGAGAAACTTGAGGAAAAAAAGAGCCTTCACACATGGGAATTTACATGCTGCTAAATGTTTAAGGTAAAGCTGCTTTTTTCTGGCTTGCCATCTGCTTTGTGGGAAAAATAAAATGTGGAAACAGTGAAGTAAGAATCATAGGAAAACAAGGCAATAAAAGCATGTCCAGACTGCTTAGAGACTGAAGGTAATATATTTTAACATCTTCTGAGCAATACTAACTTAGAAAAATGTGCCAGGAGCTGGTTATCCTACTGAAAGAAGAGCAGCTAGGAGAAGTTTCTGTCTTCTGAAAAAACTCTTCTATTCCTTCTTGTCTCCAGTAATCCATCAGGAGTAAGTACTCCTTTTCTGCTAAATGTTTTTCTGCTCTAATTTTATTCTAATTCCCTTTACAAAGGCTGAGGGATCATCAAACCTTTTTCCTAAATTTCTTTTTGATGAGTTATCGTCCTCAGTCTCATTTCTTTTATGTTGATGAACATAAGAGTTTTCATCTTGCTCTGACCATTAAATTATTTCCCTGCTATTATAAGCACACTCCAAAACCTGTTTAATTAATAAAGTCTATCAGAACAGTCTACTAGTTTTGGGAAAATTAAGCACTGTATATTTTTAAACACTACTGAAAAGGGAAATACTAAACAGAAGGAAGACTACTTCTGGTGGTTCTCAGGGATGAGTCTTGAGACCAAACGCATTCAGGGGCGAGTCTTGGGATCAAACCATCAGTGGCAGTGGCACAAAAAGTGATAACTCCAATGAAACCTGTTGATGGTGTGTATGTGGAAGCCTTATGAAAAATAGCTGATTCTGTTTTGACATAAAAGCTTCCACCACCTCTGAACAGCATGCAAGCTGAAGTTTCTGATGGGTGTTGCGTCATCAAGATTTGTATGCCTGTACAAAAAGGATGACCATACTATCTTCAGGTTACTTCTTGGGAAGGGAGGATAGCTCTGCTTTAGGTTTTTATGGCTCAGTTTGTCTTGTGCAAAAATATTTAATTGAAGAGCTTGCCATCAAATAATTCTCAAACAGAATGAATTAAACATCACAGAGCCACAGGACAGCTGATGTTGGAAGGAGACTCTGAAGATCATCTAGCCCAACGACCAGAGAAAGGTCAACCAGAGCATGTTGCTCATACTGTGCCCAGTCTGTTGTTACTTATTAAGTAAGTAGAGAATCAATTTCATCTGTAAGCTTTACTATAAATAGCAGCTATGGATGTAAATCACTGACTGCTGGGATTTTATAAAGCTTTCTGCATTCAGCTGGCAGTACCACTAATGAATGCTGCAGTGCAATCCTGCTGCAAGTGTGTCTGTCTTCAACGCTAATATGTACTCTGGTCTTGGCTTTATGTTTCTGCTAAGACTTAAACAAGTGAGTCCTATCTGAAATAGTCTTCACAATTAGGAAGCAAATGCATTAAACAGTCTTACTATTTAAGCTGAAAACTGTTGTCCTCATTGTCCTATTTGTGAAGGTCCTTTCCCACACAGAACTGTAATTTATTTGAGAGCGACTGGGAGGAATAACTGATGGGAAAATTTCGGTCCTGAGGTAGACATCCATTCTAGCACTTTCTGAAGGGCATGAAGGTACATATTTAATTCTAATACTACAGCATGAATTACTCATTTTGCTCTGAGTAAATTAAATAATATCACATTGTCCTTCTTTCTCTGCTTAAGTAAATATCACTTGGAAGTCCTGCCTCTCACTTCTAGTGCATGGTTCTCATTCACATTGGTTAAGCATGAGCCCTGGATTTAATCAAAGCATCTACCCCAATTTTCTCATGTAGCCTATTAGCTTCTGTTTCCTTTCTGACTGTTACAAGATCCTCTTTGACTTCCAAGTTAGTTGAAAGGTGAGTTTGAATATCGACTTTGATTTTAACCAAAAGCTGGAGTTCTAAGCAGAAAAAGCTGGAATGTACTCCAGACTCACCTCCACACTCTCAGGCTGTGTAGGACATAAAAAGGTAGTAAAATACATTTACAGGGCTATTCAAAAGCCCGGTAAGGACAGCTGATTCCAGAGGGAGATTAGAAACATTGCCCAGACCACTTAAATTTAATGCTACTCTCAGTCAAGAGAGAAGGAAAGGAAACCAACTATGACCCAGCTTTGCTAGTGCTTCCTCAGTGCTTGGCTGTTAATACTTTGATGTGCAAAGGGAAAACCCATGTCATGAATGACAAAAACTCGCCAAAGAAAAGCCCTACCCTATTAAGTCACCTCACCCCCCTCTTGCCAAACTCGGGGAAATAACTGCAGGGTTGTGCCTAGAGTTGCTGGTGGAGCCTGGGAAGGAAGGAAGCGCAGTTCCTCCTCCCAGGGTGCTTGAGTTCCTCAGCCATGCTATGCCAGAGCCCTCCTGGCCATGTTAGCCTTGCCTTCTGTGGTGAGCCCAGGAATGCTGAGCACAGCCAATCAGCCCAATATTGTATCCAAAATGGTGAGAAGCTACTATGGAAAAAGGACTTGAGCAAGTCCAGAGGAGGCCATGGAGATGCTCTGAGGGCTGGATCAGGTGGTTGAAGCTGAATGAGCTTTAAGGTCCCTTCTAACCCAAACCAGTCTGTGATTCTATGATATGAGTGTGTGAAAAACTCTCTGGGCTGCATTACAATGTAAGGAGCCAGGGTGAATATCTTGACACTTCAGGCTAAGACAGTCATCCTGGCTCCTTTGGCAGGAGGGCAAAGTTGGGTCTCTTCAGCTGAGGATGAGATGACTTGCTCTCAGGTGATACCCTTCTCTCTCTGTTAGCAGTGAAAGTGTGTAGTTGGCAAAATATTGAAGCTTGTGCTTGCTTGAAGCTGGGTAGATAACGATGAGTGTCCATACAGCTTCTGTATTGTTGTGGCTTCTGTGCTCCCCAGGGAAGTGAAGTGGTTCAGAGTATCTGACATACATGGTTGACAGATCCTTTAAGGTGGTGGGAAAAGCAGGCACAAGTGCAAAATATTTCTGTTGGCAGTCAGACCATGGTCCCGTGGGTTTCATCTGGGCACAGCTAATGTTCAGACCCCCAAGGCCTGCATTTGAAAAGCACATTCTCCTCCTGCCTTTGCTGCTACTTTTTCTTTGTATATCATGTAGATGTTAAGTCACCTCAAAGATGAAGCTGGCTTTTAGGTTTTTATTTACAAGAACATTGGAGGAGCCTTTATGCCACAAGAAATTAAGCAGACAGAGAAACGAAGAAATACATGTATTAAACAGTCACTTAAAAAATATATCAAAATATGGAATACTGTGATCAAGCACAAATCCATCAGCTATTACATAGATTAATTTGTTTGGGTTTTCTGATATTCTGGGTAATTCAAAGAGCTGTTTTATGATTTTTCCACACCTTCTGGGTGTTTTCTTTTTCTTCCACTTTTCACTTCTTGCTATGTGAGGAAAGGAAGTACTGGCAAACTCTCCAGTACCATTTCCACACAGAGAGCACATAGTTCACTTTTCTTCATATGGAGGGAAGAAGTTAATTTTTATCCTTTCCGGTAATCTGCTAGAGAGGCTGCTTGCAGCCCTAGAGTGCACCCTGATCTAAGTAACATTTGCTCCAACCCTCCTAGCCTCTGTCTCACAGCCGCATCCAAAAAAAAAAACCTTACAACCTGAAGGGCATTTATGAGTAATCTTGAGCTGAAATGCTGCCAGGAGTTTGCCTTCCCAGAGTCAAGCACTCAGAGTTCCGCAAGGCAGAGTCCTGCCATATGTGGTGCAGTCCAGCTTTCTCCACTGCACTTGAAGGCATCCTGCACAGCGTCCTGTGGAGATGCTGGCACGCAGGTAATGCAAACTCCTTCTGTGAGGGGAGTGGTTGGAGCAGAAAAGGATCCTGCATTCATACAGGCTGCTGTAAGTTTACTTTGTAAAATCAAAACCTCGTTAGGCATTGTCTGCGGGGAACTTTTACCAGACATGCTGAAGTAAAGTTCACTCCACCCTCTTTTCAGCAGCTGTGGCGGAAGCCAAGAACGAGTGTTATATTAGGTGTGGAAGTAGTGAGTGCAGCAGTACGACAAGTCCTCGGGAATGGATATGTGAAGTGCTCAGATGCCTGGCGCATGTAGTAGAACCCTCACATTAAACAGCCAAGGTCAAAATTGAAACAGATAATGTCTGCCACATCCATACTTATCCTTCTATGATCTCTCTAAAAAATGCTGGTTAATTACTGTCTGCAGCTGGAGCAAGAGTCATGTAGTAACTGTCATGTCATATGGCTGACTAAGGATGGGTGAGGCATTTGTCCACAAAGTTGTTCACTGTTCAGGAGAGTGGAGAAAGCTCAGTGATGCAGAAAGCCAGTCTTCTGCTCAGATCCCACCATCCCCACCTTATTTACTCAAGAGATTGCAGTACATTGATTTTAAATCAGAGAAAAGTAAAAGTTATAACACATGATCATAGAATCATAGAATGGTTTGAATTGGAAAGGACCATAATAGGTCATCTCATCCAACTGCCCTGAAATGAGCACAGACATAGAATGATAGAATCAGAGAATAGTTAGGGTTGGAAAGGACCTTAAGATCATCTAGTTCCAACCCCCCTGCCAGGGGCAGGAACACCTCCCACT
>JASSUY010029217.1:0-33904 GCA_032466535.1 Forpus xanthops
CCCTTACAGTAAAGAATTTCTTCCTCAGATCCAATTTAAACTTCCCCTGTTTAAGTTTGAACCCATTACCCCTTGTCTTCTCAGTACAGTCCCTAATGAAGAGTCCATCTCCAGCATCCCTAATGACATCAAGGTCATTAGGTTAATTTCATATCTTTGTAAAACAGCATCTAATTTTAAATCCAAAATTATTTAAAGTGGATAAATATGTGGATAAAATGAGCTGATATAATGGTGCATAACTTCTCCCATCAGTGAGTATTTCACATCTGCTACTTAAGGATGAAGAAGATTGTGTCATTTATGGCAAATGGCACCTTTTTAATTGAGAATCTTAAGAGTAATTAAACAACAGAAGTGACTGTTGATCCAAACATTGCCGTCATTCTCTGCTTATCAGTTATTATTCCTGATGTTGCTGTTCTGTTGTCTTGGGTAACCCTTTCATTGTGAATCTGTTCACACCGCAATTTAACCTTGCAGCATTTTGATTTTAACATCGCAACACTACGAAACAGACAAACATAAAGGCTAGGTTCTGTTTACAAAAGATAATGTTTATTTTCATTGCCCAGCTTTATTTTCTGGGGGGGGTGGGGAGAATGCGAACTCTTCCTTTGTGAAAGGTGGATATCTAATGGACATCTTACAATATATCCAGAGATAGAGGTTTCCTAAATCACAGGTTACTTTTGAAAACACAAGCCATTATGGCTAAAATTAAACATAGGTAAAATCCTGGCAAAATTGACTTAATTGTCACTGAAGTCAATGAAAGCTTTTCTATTGATTGAACTGGGATTAAACTGTATTTTATATGGAAGATAAAGAGCTTTTACTTCTTTCAAATGCAGACATATGCACCCTCTCCATTCTCTTTTTTCACTCTAAATGTACTGTGCTGGACGAGAGCCACTTCAGAGTTCACAACCTTTGGGAAAGATGGCATGCCAGCAGCAGAGAAGCATTAATCGATGCTGGCCAAGTATGGCTGCGTACGTCAGCCGCTGCCTTTAATTCCCAAATGAGAGGGTGTTTCACTTGACAAGGCTGCAGCAAAAAAACTCCAGGCAGATTTCAACAGGCTTCAACTCCCCGTGTTAAAAGGAGACATTTTAGACATATTTACTGAGGCTTTTGAGTTCATTGCAAGACATTTATAGCAACTTGAAACAATGTATTGAGTATCAACTCAAGAGATTCAGTCTGTAGTGAGCTAAGCCATAGCAATGCTCAGACTCAGGGGCTTCTGGCTTTTAAAAATATTCCACAGGCAGATCTTAGTTTTGCCCTTTTTCTGTGTGGCAGAAATCCGAGGCACAGGGACCAGTGTCAGGCCTGTCTTGTTCCAGGTGCTGATCCTGAAGGAGACTGCCTGCAGGCCATGGAGCAAGTTAACATCATGTTTTAGAGTGGATGTCCTTAAGGGAGAAGCATGGGTTGTAGCAGGATGCCATGTTTTCAAAACAATATTTGCTGTGTTTGTTCCAGCTGAGAGAAATATGCCAAAGTATTTTGCTGCTGTACTCATGGCAACTCTGGCCTGGTGCCTTCAGACTCTGATATCCCCATGTGTCTGCTCTTCATCCTTCAGGGCAAAACTTCGGCCCAGCCCTGAAGAAAGTGTAAATCCTTAATTTTAAAGAACAAACATTTAGGTTCCCACATGATCTGGAATACAAGAGAACTGTTTACTGAGACAAAAGGAAAAAAGAAAACATTTCTCTTTCCTAAAGTCACCCTTTGCAAAGGATGAGAAGTACTTGCTAAAGTCCAGTTCTTTCCAGATCTCTATTTTTTTCCTCATAAGTATCAGCATAAACTGATGCATTTACTGAAGTTTGAGTTTGTAGCAGGCAGATCCATGACTTCAAGAACATAAAAACCATCTCTGTACCAGGACAGAGACAGACGAGATGCTGTATCTTGCCTCGAAGGGCAGCAAATGTATGGAGAAATGTCTTTCATGGGTAGAGATATAGTAGAAGAGATTATTCTGAGTAGCTGTTACCCATGGGAAGCTTGAAAAGTTTAATTTGAAAAGGTTTTCTATCCCTTATACTTCCAGGTGTTGCCTGTTTTGCAGTCCGTGTTTGCAGTACTAGGGAAATTAATATAAAACAACCTGGCTTTTATCCTGATGTAGCCAAATGTGTACAGATGGGATCTCTGTCTGTTTGGTGTGCCTGAGAAGAATGGGAACATCTTTTCTTTGGACTTTTGAGAGAGTACTGTATTTGTGGGTTTTTTCTTGACCATATCAAAACCAAAGCAGTCAGGACAAAGATTATGTGACATGTTTTTTTGATCCTAGCAAATATGTCTTTTTTTGAGTGGCATGTTTTAGTGTGAGGTGTACCTGCCCATGGCAATGGGGTTGAAACTAGATGATCTTGAGGTCCTTCCCAAACCTTACTACTCTATGATTCTATGTTATTTAAGTTTGATAAGGAGCCTTTACAAAACAAGTGTTTGTACCTGGGTTTTCTGTTCAAATTTTGGAGGTGAACAGGAAGCACTCACATATGAAGCGCTTGATTTGGTGCCCATTATTCTGCCTCTGCAGAGTAGCTCGCGTAAAACTGTTCCGCGATCTGAGTTCTTGGCACTGTTCAAGAATTCAGCTGTCATGAACCCTGGCTGGCAGATGTAGCCGTTTCCAGGGGCTTAAAAATGTTTATGCTCCAACTCTCTTGTTTTAAGTGCATTAGTTTATCATTTTTATGTGTGTGTATTTTTACAGTTTTATAAATTTATAATCTTACAAAATTGTAAAGCTTTTTAATGAGTTCTGATCTCCCTCTCAAGACAGTGACACCATTTTAGTCAGTACAGTTTCAGCAGGTTATTTCAAAATGATCCTCTGGTCATTTTGTGTCTTAACCTTGAGTATTTCCCTTATATAGCTAACATGATTATCAAAAGTGTATATTGGTTTTCTTCCTAATGCAAGAACTTAGATGAAAACAAAGTTTGAGGGGATCCTGTTATGGTTTATTCACCCTCATTATTTTGACCTTATTAGTGCTGCACGTTATTTATAGCTCCATGACTGCTGTGTTAAAACCTTCGCAGGCAGACTGGCTCTATAACAAAATGCGTACTTGAAAGACTTCCAGGGTCCCTGCTACTTTGGACTAGGTATCTGCTCCACCCTGGCTTCCCATGGACCCTATGGGTCTTCAGCTCTGGGAAGCTCTGCTGGTTGTATACAGCTCATACAACTAACGTGTGAATGCTACCTCCAAAGCTGCTCCCCTGTAGTATTTTCCTACTTCATCCAAATCTCTGTGGTGTTGCTCATTAGATGAAATACCGTAAGTAGCCTGTTGCTGGTATAGTGAGGAATGACTGGCACTTGATACAAAAGGATCTCCTGGTGATGGAGATTGCCAGTGGAAATCCTTTCAGTGCTTCTCAGCTGCAGAAAAATGAGGTATACACAAGGAACATCACCAAAAGCCTTTCTGTGCCAAATATTTCAGCGCTTTACAACATTTTCATCTGTTCCAAGCAAAGGTATTTGTCCTAACTCCTTTACAAATAGGATTCAGTGGGAAGACTGTAGATAAAATAAAAAGTAAAATAAAATTGTAAGCAACTGGGAGAAAAAAAAAAGAAACCCTCTGTTACTCTTCCAAGTCCTGTTTTCAACTCATTTGGGTTGTAAAACCACACTTCTACAGCCTCCATTAGAGCCAAGCCTGCAGCTAAATATTTACCCAATAGATTTTGTTAAATCTGTTTCAGTGCCTCTGGAAATGAATTCACACCTCTAATTCCTAAGTACCCTTTGCCTCTGGGCATCTGTAGTGAAATGCAGGTATTAGAACAGCTGAAATTGAGTTGAGATAACTGATAACCTGAGTCAGTAAGCAGTGGATTGAGAAGACAGAATGATCTTTTGTCTCTCCAGGGTTTGGAAATGGAAATTCTTGAGCTGAAAATCCAAGCTGGACTGGGGCATTTCAGGTCCTTCAGATGATGCTTGAGAAGTACTTTTAGTGCCTTTTGTCAGGCCTCCTGCACCCTCAGGTCAGCTCCAGCCCTTCCCATGCTGGATGTCATGAAGAGGGCAGTGTGCTTGGGGAAATGCCACCACTCCCTGCAACACTGGGAGAGGTGAAGAGGAAAAGCAAGCTGTTGTGTGGAAATGGACAACAGCACACACTGACAGCCTGCACAGCTGGACCTGCAGCTGCAGCATGACAGAGACTGTCTTCCTGGAAGTCAGGGGACAAGGAAAGGCCCTGGTCACCTCAGACAACCTCTCCAAGACCTTACAGTGGGTAGTATTCAGTCTCATTGGCAGAACAGGCACAGACACAGGTCAGGAGGAGCTAAAGGTTGACCACTCACCCCACCAGAAGGTGTATCAGATAATTCCACCAGTTTTCTTGGCTGCTCAGTGTATTACACCACATCAATTCATCTCACCTGCTAGTCCTGCCCCTTCAAAAAGGGCCGTAGTCCTGATTCTCCTCTCCTGAAAAGTTTTTGCGCCTCTGCTGACCTTGCTGCTGCTCTGTCTTGCTCCTTCTTTCTTACCCTGCTGCACAGGACACACCAGGTTTCCTGGTGCAGAGCCCCATCTCTGACCATGTCTGCCTCTAGACCTAGGCTTGCTGTACTCTTGATTCTCAGGTTTCTGATCTTCAGTGGTTTTGACTTGGCTAACTGGCCCTAATTTGGCTCCTAGCTCTTTGAAGCCAGGGCCTCATAACAGTGCATTGTGACAGCAGAGGGAGGCTGACAGTTGTTTCTCCTTCCATTATGTAGGTTTGCCTTTCCTGTTTGCACACTGCAAAGGTCTTCACGAGAGGCCAAGGTGGGAGAATGAGCAGCATTGTCTGGGAGAGCTCTGGACAAATGTACCTCTATCCACAGGCAGAAATGGAAGAATTTCTCCAGGGAGTTCTCCTGTGTTGTTGTTCTGTGTGTAGCTCAAGCACCTTGTAAAAGGCACCAGTTAATTTAGCTCAGTCCAAAAAACTCACCTACCAGAACTTCTAGTAGAAGGTGAAGAACATCTGGGGAGGCACTTGTGCCAAAAGGCTTTATCTGCTCCCTTTCTACCAAAGCGGTAGCTTCTTCACAGCACTAGCTCTGCTCCTAGTCAAGGTGTGTCTTTGTGCCTCACGTATAGAGTACTCACAGGTAAAAGGGCAGTTTGGCTGTTCTTACATCTTTCTCATGTTTCAGCCTTTGTCATCTGTTCAACACAAGGGAGAGTGCCCAAATCCAGCTGTGCATTTTGCCCCCTTCCTTTGCTCGCTATTTAAATTGGAGACTAAGGCAGGAAGCAGAGTAGTTACTTGTTGCTGAGCCATCTGCTGTAATCACAACTCAGTGATATAACACAGGGGAAGTCTGAGAAGTAAAGGCAAATAGATGGTTTGGGAGAGAAGGGACAAATGAAAGGTAGCAGTGAGAGCAGAAAGAGCAATGAGGAAACAAGATGTGGCTGTTGAGCTAGACTGTTTTGAAGACTATATATTTAAGTAAACTGAAAAATGTAAGAGGGAAAATATATATACAACTGGGAAATGGAAGATGAGCTTCTGCTGATAAAACTGTACTACATGCTATTTTATACTATTGAGAATCTTGACCAAAAACACTTCTGGAGTCTCTGCCTCATTGAAAATACAGTGTTGGGCTTACAATATGTATTTCAAATATTTATTGGGATAGTTTTAAAGCTACAGACTGCAGGGCATTCGCCACATCTCTTGACTGTCCACAGCCTCATACATCTTTCATTTCAGAGTTCCCCTTCTGAGACTGGATATTTTATGTGCTTAAGTATCATTCCTTTTATTCCTAATCAAACTCTGGGTATCACACCTAATATTTCTCTCCTCAAGATGAACCCTTGGGTGACATAGTTTAGTGGGAGGTGTCTCTGACCATGGCAGGGGGGTTGGAACTAGATGATCTTAAGGTCCTTTCCAACCCGAACTATTCTATGATTCTATGATTCTATGAAGAGTTGATAGCTATTTTATTCTCAGCTCATCAGCATTGAATAAAACTGTATAGATTTGATGCTATTTTCTTCTCAGAAATCAGACCTTTCTTTCCCCACTATCTGAGTATTTCCCCATCTCTCATCCTCACTCCTTCCACTTTGTCAATGGCTTCCAGACAAATTGGTGACTAAACCAGAATGTAATAGTTGAGTGTGGTTTAACCCAAGCAAAACAGAGAGAGATGGTCTCTTGCTTCCTGCTCTAATGGGATGCATTTGATAAAGCAGACCAAAAATACACCACTGCTTTTTTGCCAGAATACTCAGAAGGATATTAGACGTAATCTCGGAATTAAGCAAATGACACCTGAGGTGCAAACGCTTTTATTTATGTTTGCAAATATCATTAAACAGCTTAGCTCAAATCTGCTTATTGCCAACTTAAATGACTTTAATTTAGATGCCTCTGGACCAATTTAAGGATCACCTCCATTTATCAGCAGGGTTCAAATGGGGCATGGTTTTGTCAGGGCAGTGGTGTGGCACTTCCTGATTAACATGGACTTCTCAGTATCAGTTTCTGCTGTTCTCTGGAGTAAACCGGTCACTGCTTTGAAAGTGACCAGGGCATCACATAGGTGATCTGGCTGCTGGTGCAGTGAAGGGCTGGTTGTACACTGTGCCTCTGAGGATGGACGTGGTCTGTAGCTACCTGCTGGCTACAACTACCCAGATAGATGCGTGTCTCACTTGTGACAGTCAATTCAAGTACATTTTCTTGTCAAAATCCAATCCTAGAGAGGTGATGTAGGTGCTCTCTGCAAGGGTTCATGTCATACTCTCACTCTTGTAGCCCAATTTGCAGTGTCCCTGCAGTACAAATACTCTGGCAGCTCTGTCTTAGGTGCAGTCACTGGGCTGCTGTGGTACATGGTTACTGGTGGTCAGTACCTGATACTGAAAGTACAGTGTTTTAGCTGCTCAGAACCAAAGCATTTCACATAAAAATTGGCTTGTAACAGTTAGCATTGGTACTCTCCCAGAATATATCATGCCTTACAATCTGCTGGAGGCTGCAGTGTTCCATGCTTTTCTGTAGGCTGTCTCTTTGCTTTCATACTGACCACCTATTCCTCTTCTTCTACCATCTGTGAGGCTTTCTCATAGTTGATGGCCACTGATTTTTGGTGTCCAGTCTTTGTGAAATCCCTGTGTAAGCATGGTGAATCTTGGAAATGGCACCTTCTCAGCTGGGAGCTCTCAGTGACTGGGTTTGATCAACGGAGTGGCTTTTCAGGTGATTCTCTTACAACTGCTGCATTGTGTGGGTTTTGGAAAAGAAAAAACAAAAACCCTCTTACTAAATGCAGCTGTGACACGAGGACAGGAAAAGACCTTATTCATTCATTGAATAGCCCCATTGAAGTCCATAGGAGTTTTCCTAGAGTAAAAAAACTAACCTGCAAAGGTACAAATGTTGGCTTGAGACCAGTAATTCCTCCTAGTGATGGGAGACATACAGCATGTAAAATGTTCATCTTCCATTATGGCTTTATACGTGTGTTTCAGTGTAAACCGTTGAGTTTGTATGTAGAATAAGATACGTAGAATAATAGACCTCAGCAGAAATAGAAGGAAAATGAGATATTTTCAAATGAAGTAGGTATTGAAAAATTAGTCTGTGGCAGTTTAGTCTTTGGTGGAACATGACAGAAGCATATACAGACGTAAAGTGATGTGTGACCATATCTTGACTGTTCTGACACCTCTTGTAAGCTGTCATTAATGTTACAAAAGTCATTTTTCCACAAAGTTTGATGTATCTGTGCCTCCTAGAGCAGTGCTTATCTACGAGCGTGTCTTCTGTCTTGATTATCCTTAGATGAGTGTCTCAAGAAGCTATTTACTTCATTTTACAAGAAGAAAAATCTCTTCTAGCAACTGTTTGGGGATTTGAAAGCACATCAGGAATCTTCAGCCATAGGTGCCAGTTTGGTTGTGCTGCTTCTGGGCTTTCCTGTGCTCCCATTTGGCTTTCTTCACATTCCCTCCTTGCCATGGGAAGGGTAAATTCAGGACACTGACATTTCTCCTGATGAAAGCCTGCTTACAGACATATTTCTAACAGCTGAAATGTTTATGCTGCATTGGGGGGATTTTCTTTCACAATATAATTAACACTGGTGTATTAAAAGTGTTCTTCTTCAAGCATATTGTGCATGCACAGCAGCAACTCGAGTTTAGCAGGGTCCAGACAATGTTAGAGGTAATGTGCATATCTGAGAGGAAAGAACAGGATCTGTGAATCTTATGTAGTAGCCTATTTCTGCTGTGTCCATGTGCAAGATTCAATGTTTCAAGCATTAACTTTCTGTTCTGGCTTAGTGTATGAGACTATTTGCTACATAATTATATTGTATTTCATTTTCTTCTGTATGCTATTGTAATAGTGATATTGCCTAATAAAATAATGTCAGATTTTAATTAGATTAAAAGTAATTTGGTATATTAGGGTTTTTATTTGAGAAAATGAACTAGCCAATAGTGGGTATCAACCTGACCATTTCTTATCCTTTGCATTTGCTTTCATTTCCTGTCATCCTTTGCCTGTTGAAATAAGGATGGGTTTTTTTCTTGAATTAAGTTATTACAGCCTTTCACAGCCTTACGTGTAACATATTGATGTTGTAGTGAAGACGTAAAGTATCTAACATTATTTATTAAATGTATAGTTTAACAAAAATTCCTAACTCCTAATAAAATAGCTGCAACTTATTAATTGCTGAAATGAAGTGGGTACAGTACTTTGAGAGGCTATGGTTATATTGTATGAGAGTAGTCCAGCACTGGGAGGCCTAAATTTGCTGGGAGATAAAGACAGAATACATGTGCATCAAAGACAGTTTTGTAACAGAAAAGCTTAGGCTAGCCTACTGTGGTGGAATACTTCAGGAATCATCAGTGATGTAGGAACTGACATAAACTGTAGTTCTCTTCACAGTTCACTTCTATAAGAAGGAATAGCATTTCAACATACATCCAAGTGATGAGGATGAGAAGGATGAAGGGGAAAGATTCTTGTGTTTCTTACACCTTTCTCTTTAATTCTTTAATTCCTTTTGCTTTCCAAGTGACCTGTAAAATTCCACATTACAGAGGAGGTTATGTTCTCTATTAGATACATCTCTGCATGTGACCAAAGCTTATCTTGTGTTAGGAGATACTCTGACTCCTCCTTAAAGTGGCATTCCCTTCTGTGTACACTTTGTAGGCTGTCCTTTTTGTTAGACATTTATCAAGGACTAAACAGAAAAACCTTTGAGCCTGGTTCAGCAGTCCATTCCTCTTAAGCTGCGTACTAAGTCAGTGGAATTCAAGCTTATGCTCTGAATTCAGTGAGTGTGTAAAGGCTTTGCAGAATAGAGACAGATTAAAGAAAGCTTTTGTTGAACTGGAGCCCATCTGAGTTTGCCTTTCCTATGCGTTTACTATTAGAAGACTCAGAAATGTTTGCATTGGCCTCTAATTTCTTGTCATTAAAATGTACATAAGTTTAGACATCTCATTGCTTTGATTTTTTTTCTGGTGTTTCTTCTGTTACCACATGGTACTGCCAACCTACCTGTTCTGTTTATCTTGGATATAATGACTGTACTGCTGTACTGCTTGTGTGGTTATTCATGGGTATGCAGGCAGGCAGTTATGGAATGAGGATGTACAAATGCTGATTTTAATTGCTCTGACTTTAGAATATTTAATAACTGAATACCATGAGGACTGAACTATTGTAGCTGAGACCACCAAGTGAAATAATTTTAACAATTCAAGTTGGACTTGCTTTCCCACTACCAACTTAGAGATTTAGATGTGTGTCTTTCAATGCGATCTGGGACTTGAAAACAGAATTAAAAGGAGCAAGTTGGCATCTGCTTTAAGAGAATCTTCAGCTGAATGCAGCCAACAAAATGGTCAAGTCATACCAATTTTATCCAAATCAGCAGGCCACTCACAGAAGGGATATGGCCAGGTAAAAAGAGAAAATCTCCCATTTTCTTATTGCCTGACAACAGCTAATTGCTAGAAATGCCTTCTTCAGATACTAATTAGATCAGCCTGTAGGCTGCTCCTACTTGCATTAAGGATCTGATTTCTCCCTGCATGAGATTCATACAGACTCAGTAATCAAAGCTTTTTTGTCTCAGAAGGTATACTTAACCCAAATATACTCATAAATTTGTTAATTCCCCTCCTAGTGCCATTCCTCTGTCCTAGAAACTGCTCTCACTGAACAAATTAAGAGCTACCACTACGAAAGAATATATATGTGAGCAGTTTCATCAGTGCCTCATCATTCTTTCATTTGTAATTTATTTTCCACCATTCCACCAATTAGATGTGCAGAGATTTGGATTTCTATGGGTATGTTTTTAAAGATTCTTTTTTTTTTTTTTAGCTGTGTTGTTTAGATCCAATTCAGGCTACTTTTTCATTTATCTGTTTGTTATAATATTTCAGAAAATTAAAAAGGGTAAAAAAGAGGCCAGAGGGGTCTATTTCAGGCAGAAAGATGGAAAAGTTTAAATTATTCTTGGTTGCCAGTTGCATAATGGAAAACTCTTCTTAACTGATAAGGTCTTTTCTGAATCAGTGGCTGTTCAGTTAATAGTTTGGGTGCCAAAACTGTTGACCAGGTAAGGTGATAAAAGCCAGCAGCCTCTTTATTAATTGGTTTATTTGACTTCCCAACAATACTTAATTTTAGTGAAAGATTTTCACAGTACACACAAAGGAGCTCAATGGTTTGAACTGCCTAGGAATGTATCTTCTCTCAGAGCGACTGCTTGGTTTATTTAGATGTTTTTATTATTCTAAGGAGATGAAAGTACCTTCTGTCCTACAGCACATAATCATCAAATCCCTATTTACAAAAACTGACAAATTGTATTATTAAAATTGGCAGAAGCCAGGAAATGCTTCCCAACACAATTGTATCACTGACAGCTTGCTCAAATGAATTTGGGTTTAATTATGGCAGCACAAGAAGAACTGAAAGATCCCTTTGACTAAGTAGGAGTTTAATTATATGTGAAATCCTGCAACTTCCTTTATGTCCTTACAATGGCAAAGAAAAAGACCTGAAAAAAGACCAGAGTACCAAAGTATCAGAGTATCAATTACATTTTTCCTGTGATAATGTCCTTGTAACCTTTTATCCCTGGAGTTTCATTACAGCTCTCCCTATGAATTATTCCTTGCCTAGCCAACTGAAAGAAGTAGAATTGCAAATTTAACTGTTTAAAGGTGATCAATACTTTATTGATCTTGGTTTTTTGGAATAGTTTTAAAAAATGTCTGTTGATGTTAAATCTTGCAGTCTGGGTGAAATGATGAGGGCATGGCAAAACTCCATTAAAAGATGAGCACATCAGACAAACAGATTAGGCGCTCTATATCATCAACTTGTGTATCTCAGTTGTATCTTCTTTTTCTCGAATGTGTTTTGAGTGTAACAAAAAAGAAATGACTGGTAGTGGAGGCTCTTTCTAGCTACCCCTCATCTGAACTAAGGCCCTGCAATGTTGTGCTTGAGTGTAAGGAAAATCAATACCTGCTTTGTTTGTTTTAAACAGTTAGTAAAACTTAGACAAAATACAGTTTAAAAATCACATTTGAATAGAGCTTTGAAAAGCTGTATTTAAATCTGGACCAGTTAGCTAAAATCAATCCCTGCCCTGCTGTTTATCAGAATTGTTTATCAGAAATGATGGCAATGAAGCCATTGAAATGACTTCATTGGAGAAAAGACTTTTGGAGCTGACCAAAATTATTTTATTGGATAGTTTTATACTCTTAAAGGGTGAAAACATATTTGAAGCGCTGAATGTTAGTTTTGTTTCCATGTTCATCCAGGAGAGGAGTTTCTTGTAGTGCCAAGAAGTCTGACTCTAAAAGAACATGGTTGAAGAAGACTATCCAAACAACTCTTGTAAGACAGCTTTGTCAAGCTTTATATATATATTGTATGTCTTGAGTACTGGTTTTCTTTAATATCTGTCGTATCTGGAGTAGAAACGTTTTCTAAAAGAAGTCCTCCTTTGTGTGGCAGTAAAAAGCTCAAAATTTTACTCTGCAAGCACCCATAAAAAGCAGAAAAACAAGGATTTGGGGCTGTATTTTGGCCTGGTTAATAACATTTTGGATTCCTAAACTTGATCATGCCTGGTGCACATGGAAAATGAGTAGTGGTTTCTTGTTCACCGAAGCCAAGTAGTCAGAGCATTCTCTGTTAAAAGTTCTGATTTTCTACAGTATTATATATGGAATTAATCTACTTCCACTCTCATGTTTTCTGTCTTCAGATTGCCATTATTTTCTTTAGTGATGAACCTCTTCACAAGTTGTTTTCTAGGCCTCACAGATAAGATTTGTATAGTATTCGGATTCATTGAAGACTGAAAAATGAGTTGCAGTGGGTACCTTATTCAGCACTTTTGAGTTTCCTACTAAGGATATGGTGCTCCCAAAAGGGGAACTGGTGAAAAATCTGATGGAAAATTTTTCCTTAAGAAGAAAAAAATATATTTTGCTAAAGGAATATATCAAGGAAGAATTTCAATTTTTTTGTGATATTAAAATTGCAAAATATGACAAGAATAAGAAGGCAGAATTGCTGAGGCTCCTGTTGGAGATGAGCTTAGCAACAGCTTTTATTTTCCTTCTTCACTGTAAAAAGCTCATCTGGATATAATACAAACAAGCATTTTAAGTGCAGTGCAATTGCACCTAGCCTCAGGAAAGAGCACTGACCAATTTTATTACAGTGACAAAGATTAGTCCTGGAACTTAAAGCTGAGAAACACCTATTAGTCATTTGCTTCATTAAAAGATGTGGAGCAATATATTCGTAAGGCACCAGTAAATGCATTAAGGGGAAGAGGGCTCTGATATGACCTGCCATGATTCTCATTAGCTTCAAGGATTGCTGAGGTTGGTGGCTTTGCAAACCTGGTTTTACCTGCCTTTTAAGTCTCTCTTCTCCAGTCCAAATTCACTTTGAAATAAACATCGATAACTCTTCACTAGTTGGCTGAGCAGCATCCACCTACCAGGGCTGAATTTGAAGAAAATGGGAGAAGAGAAAAAATCTGTGGAAAATCTTCTCTTTCATATTGCTATGAATCCTGCATTAAGAGCACTACAAACCTAGTGTTAAGTTCCTCATAAAATCACTGTAAGCTATACCCTATCAGGCTCTTTCCTTTTCGTAAAGCATCATTTCTGATGCTGGTAAATTGTGAAAGGAAATAGTATGGAGGGTATTTTGATAGAACTGTCCTGAGCAATGGAGATAGGAAGCCTGTGCTGCTGAAAAATGTTACTGTTTTCTGCTCAAAGTTAAGTGTTGACTAGCTGCATAGAAAATAGCATCAACAGTATGAAAAATATCCACTGAGAAACCAGCAAATTTCTCTGCATCCTAACGCTTCCAGTGCCATAGTTGAACATCTAACATATAACATGGAAGAAGAAAAATGCCTGTTTATATCAGGATTTGGAGGTTTCCTTGCTAAGGAACTGCAGACTGATCAGGTAAAGAATGCTTTACCCTGGTAGATATTTTCTACCAGGTGATGGTAGTCTTTCCAAAAGGTGATCTTGAAATACTCACTGTTGGTTTTACCAGTCTTCTGGAGTGAAACCTCCAACTAGAAGCTGTGTCCTGGAAAGGCTCTCAAGTGCTTCATAGCTGCGAGGAGCACGACTGGACAAGACTCGAGCAGAGACAAGTGTTTCTCTTTTTCCTCTATGCCTGCTGCCATGGAAAAGAAAAAGCCTTTTATACAGCCTGGAAGACTTCTGGGAATGTCACCAGTCATGATTTGGAGCCTCTTTTGTCAAGTGCTCATCATTGTCACAGCCATCACATGGGGCTTGATACATTTAACATGCCCAATTAATGAATTTCAGCAGATGATTTTCCTCACTGGCATGTTTCCTGCCTCTCTGGGGCACTTCATCTGTCATGGACAAATGGGATGGGGATTTGTGGAAGTGTTAATGGGGGGGCTTTCCTCAAAGCCGTCAAACAGTGTGTATGTCAGGTTGGGAATTTTTGACAGTCTTCTGGGAGATGTATGGAGCTCTCCAGAGGGGAGCTCCTTCTCGAGGTATACAGGCAATTACTTCTTTTGATGCTTGTTTGGAGATAATGATTTAATTGTGGCAGGCATTGCTTTTGCAACGCATAGAGATAGCTCAAGAAATGAAAGTACACTGATTGCAAGAAAGATGGCATAAAACAGGGGTTCATAAAATATGCTATTTACACTAAAAACACTAAAACAAGAAAAATACTTATATGTGAAAGAGATTATTACAGTACTCATAAATTAAAGCAGCATAAGATCAAATGAAAGAAAAATGAGGCAATTAGTTCTTACCTTATGTATGTTATATGATATTCCCTCCCAGATTTTATAAACAAATAAAGTATATTAAAAACCTGAGACCAGCTCTGCTTCTGATACATAATAAACACAAAGATGAAATTGTGATCAGAAGAGATCAAATCTAACTTAATTATTTCATTATTTATTCTTTCAGTTTCTAATAACATCATAGAAGTTCCCAGCTTGAAACAGTGGTAGAAATGGAACATTCACGATATCTTTTTCAGAGTCTGGAAAGTGTATGCTTGGAAACATTTCTGCTCTGGAATGTCTGTAATATATCGAAGCCTTAATGCCTTGCTAATTGGTACCTTACTAATTAGCCTGTGACAAGAATTTTAATTAGATGCTCAGTGGGGGTTCTCTCTACCTGCAGTGGAAGAGCTATTTCCTGAGGAGAAGAGCAAAGGGAAAAAGATAGTGGAAGGGATCAATAGAAGACAAATACAATCTAATCCCTACTATGGAAAGATTGTACATTAATAGATATTTTTCTAAATTATGTCTCTGATCATTTGTTCTGTTTTGTAAAGTACATTAAAATTCACTTTGTGATTTGAGCTTTTCCCCTCTAAAACAAATTGTGCCTTTTTTTTTTTTTTTTGTGTGATTTGACTTGTGTTAGAAGCAAAATGAGGAATAGTGGAACATGATTGTAGACAGTTTTGTTCAAGACCATCCCCAGGGCCTGAGCCAAGTGCATCCCAGGTGCAAAGCATGAGTCTCTGTAATCTGAGCTACAGAGCTGAGCTGTGGACATGTAAGCTGGACCAAGGGGAACAAGGCTGAAAAGGGAGATGCCCTACACCCCTGACCAATGGCATCAGTTGAGCCTGGGCTGTAACACATTCTAGAGTTAAAAATGGATACGAAAAGCTTGTGAGACACAATTCAGTGAGTTCCTATCAATGGCGACTCAAAAATGACGATATTGATGAGTATCATCTGTCATTTTTCTGTTCGGGTGGTGAGGCTCTCCCCAGAGAAGTTGTGTCTGCCCCATCCCTGACAATGTTCAAGGCCAGTTGAGATGGGGCTTTGAGCAACTTGGTCTAGTGCAAGGTGTCTCTGACCATGGCAGATAGATTGGAACTACTGCTGCTTCAAATCCAAACCATTCTATGAGTCTATGATTTTTCTTCTCTCAGAAAAAGATGTGAAGGAGGGATAGAAGATACGAAGCTGTAGTTCACTTTAGCTTCATGGCATATACTCCATTGCAGAGGATTTTAGGATTATCATTTGGGGTGAAAGCTATTTTAAAATCTGCAAAATACCTAGTGCAGTGAGAGTCTTAAATATATAAGTACAAAGTTGCTTCCCTCTCCAAGGAAGCCTGAGTTGTATGTATAAATGTGAAGGTATTTGTCAGGCCTGGTAATCGCCATAAGCCACAGCAGTGAAAAGTAGATAATGGATCATTCTGAAAAATGGTGTTCAGGTCCAGGGAACATTTTATATAAGGAGATACAAGTATCCATAAAAGTAAGAGAAGGATGAATTGCAGAAAAGGGAAAACTTGTTAATGACTTTGGTCCCACTGAAAGGGCACTTTAGGAATGGAATCTGAAGGAAGTGGAGAACTTGCTGTAAAATTTGTGTTACTTGAAAAATATCCTTTTTTATTTAATTTTGAATGGGAAGATTCTTCCACATGGTGAATAAGGACACAAGTGAGCTGCGTTCTAATGAGTGTTGTGTAGATATTTAAAAGCAATAGCTAAGGAATATTTTTCTCTAAGAGGCAGTATGAGGGAAAGGGGAATAAAGTTGCACCCTTTGGTTTTGATAATGTTTGCAGCAGCCACCGTGAGACCAGTGATTATATCACTTCTGTTAGAGAATATTGGTGGAATGAAACTGGCAAATTAATAAATGGAGAAAAATCTGTAAGATTTAAGTGTAAATTTCATCAAGAAACTGAATGATGGTGATGTAATCCTTGTGCCAAAATCAAAATAAGCCAATCTCAGCCAATGAATATGCACAGTGTATAGCCTGAAAACCAGTTGCATATTGTTTGTGGAATAATTCTGAATACAGGAGAAGTCAGAGAAAATTATGATAGTGTGTGACCCACTTTACAAGTAAAAAAAGTGAATCTAAAATAATGTTTGCTCTAAAGTATTCGCTCAACTGCCCTGCTTGGTAAAAGATGCCATATTTTCAAAGGGCTTTTTTAATCCACCTGTCCTGCAAGACCTGGTCATTTACCATGGCAAATGTGTCTCCTACTATAAGTTTGATTAGAAACAGAAAGGAGTGGGGAACTCAAACTGGGGTTAGTGGGATTACATAGCTTTTCATCTTTTATGGCAGAGATTTAATGATAATCCAGGCACAAAAGGTGTTACCTCTTGCTTTCTAATTAGCATTCAGGTTGGGTCTGGCATATCTTGAGGTATTTTGCATGTGGATGTGAGTCTTCTCTGACACCTCTAAGTGAGCTAGACACCAGCTTCTGCCAGATCAGAGGCTGTGTAGCTTCTGAAAGATGTTAGCTCTGCAGAAAGGCAGAATATATAAACTCAGACTTAATGCCATGCCACACACATCCGTATCACTCCCAGCCAAATTAGAGAATACGGGTGAACTTCAGTATCCTTGCAAACATGCTGCAGCCATACCCTTTGTCCGCTTCCCAGTGGGAATGCTGTTCTCATCACAAAATGTCCACCATAGATAGCACTTAAGCAGAGCCTTTGTAAATACTCTGAGAATTGAACAGGCAATTTGGAAAAGGCAGGTACAATGTACCACCATTTCATTTGAACAATGCTTTTTGGAAGTTAGAAAAAAGAAAACCACACTACAAAACACCTCTTACATGATTGCCTTCCTTTCTCTGAGAAATAAAGGGAAACTGGTTTTCTATCCAGAGTCCTTTGATGATGGTAGGCTTCAGCATCCAGTAGTTTAATCCTTCCTATTATATACGAGTTTGCTATGGCATATGGCAGAATATTTTGGATTGCAGATATCTGCAGAGCTTGTCCATTATATCTCAGGTGGTCCGAAGTTATTTTACACAGTCTAGTTGAGATTAGGAAGTAGATTTAAATGAAGGCCAGAAGCCCTAACCAGACTTGGCAAGAAGGAAAGGATATTGGTTTACTGGAGTAAATTACCCATAGGAAGTGGTGATGCTGGCACTGGATTAATTTTTTGAGTGCTGCTAAAGATATTTATCTTTAGTCTTAAGGCTTTAGTCTTTTATGGTTTGAATGCTGGCTGTGAAGGAAGCCATCTCTTTTCTCTATGCTCTATCCAGCAGTAGTTCTCTTCAGAATATTCTGAAGATTTTTGTGTCTGAAAACTGAAGGAAAATATATTCTTACTTGTGGGCTTTTTACTAAAACTCATTTAATCAGAGAGGTACTGCCTTGAATTTGAATGAATATTTGCAGTGTATTTGCTTGAGTAAATGGAGGGTGTTATGTTGCAGAGTAGAGATACAGTTGTTTTGTTATTTTTTTTTGTCTTCTCCACCCAGAACTGGCTAGAAAGGCATTTTCTAAATGATAAAAAATGATATCCAAATCTTTTATGATTTATTCTTTCTTACATAATTTAAAGTGAAGATTCCTTATTTAAGAAAACCTAAGATGAATTTCAGAGCTTGTGTTATGTAAGTCAGTTACATCAAGCAGAAAAACTGAACATTGCCTTTGGGAGAGAGAGGGAGAAGGGAGAAACAAATGCTTGAAAGCAGAGTCTGGGGAATGGAGGACAATTTGGGAACCAGGTTCTCTGCAAACCATGCTACAGAGAGGCTGTCAAAAGGCGCTGGATATACGTGGAGCACCAGTCAACCTCAGAGGTTCTCCGTGATTGATTACGGATGCTTATGTGTGTATATTCAGTCTGGGAATAATGCTCAGTATTTTCATATGATTTTGTCTTCCAGAATGATTGAAGATTGTGGGAAAAGAGGAAATACCATGGCAGAAAGAAGGCAGCTGTTTGCAGAAATGCGTAAGTACTTCCTAGAAATGTTTTGCTGTGATAGACCAAGCCAGTTGCAATGCAGTGTCAGTAAAATTTATACAAACTTTCCACCCCAGGTATCTGAGATCTCCACTTCACAAATGGTTTCATATTGTGAGACCAAAATTACAGGACAATGGGCTAATTCGACCAAATGGCAAAAGAGAAGGATTTTCTGTATCAGATTTTGTGGTTGTATTATTTTAATCAGTAGCTTCTTGAGATAAAAATGCTGCAATACACAGGTAGCAATGAAGAGGGATAAAGGTCTCCAAAATACTACATCTTCTGGTGGAAGCGTCTGTAGTGGGTTGATTCCAACCAGCTGCTAAGCACTCACACGACCACTTGCTTAATCCCCAAAGAGCCTCCAGTAGTATGGGAGAGAATATAGGGCAAGCAAAAGCAAGAAAACATGTGGCTTGAGGATAAAGACAGTTGATTAAGTGATTGAAAGAGAAAAGAATGACAGCAAAACCCAACAGCAACAGGCAATGCAAAGGTGGTCACTCACCACCTCCTGAAGATAGACACATGCCCAGCCAGTCTCCAAGCAATATCCACCTTGGAAGACAAAACCCCCTACCCTCTACTTTCTCTGCTTCAGTTTAAAACTGCTGAGCATGACATTAGCAATATGGGCTATCCTTATGGCCAGGCAGTGTCATTGTCCTGGCTGTGTCTCTTCCCAACCTTTTGCTCACCCCCAGCCGTCTCTGGGAGGGGACAGAGTGGGAAACAGAAAGGCCTGCAAGCCTTTGCTCTATAAAGCACTGTTCAGCAGTAGCTTGAACAGTTATGTGTTATCGATACCTTTTTAGCCACAAATCTAAAACACAGCACCATGCAGGCTGCTGTAAAGAAAGTTAGCTCCATCTTGGCCAGACACAGTATAGGCAATTCATATACTACATACCCTACTTTGGCACATTTTTTATAGTTTCTGGTGAAGCTTTGTGTTCCCTGCAGAGCAGTGTGTCAGGGATGTATTACAGTAAGAATGTTCCTGCCAGTTTCTTGGCAGTCATCTCTTACAACCAATCCACCATTTCTCAAGGAAATTCTATTACGTATCAAGATTGAGACTGTTACCCTGGTACTAGATTTACACAAGTTCTGTCTGTAATTACTAAACTTTCTATTATTTGTTCCTTGCAACATAGTAAACAATGACAGAACATTTCCCCTATCTTTGGGGGGAGACCGAGATGAGCATTGCAGGGACTTGAGCAATTGTGGGTGCTGAAAGTCCAGGACTGTGCTGATGAATGAAATGTGCTCAGGACTGTTCCCAAGAGTGAGCTCATGGGTGACTGAATGCCCTATGTCTGCACTCCTGAGCTCTCCAAATTAAGAACTTCTCATTCATATGGCCTGCTGAGAATGGTCTTGGTCTGTTCCACTGTGTCCGGTAGCCCTATTGTGCCCTATAGTTATTTCAGTTGGCACAGAAAGCTTGCTGTTGTAACTCAGGTGAGTATTTCTCTTGTCTCTTGTGTACAACATCTTGGACCTGTGGAGGGAGAGGTTGTTCCTTTGTCAGAAGAAAGAAAAGGAAAAACGAAAAAAAAGGATTATGGCAGATCATACTATTCATTAGAATTATAGAGAGGACTTGAGCTTGTATAAACTGAAGCCAGTAGCACAACTTCCATTAACGTAAGTTACCTTGAAACATTCCTAAAATGGAAGATAATTACTTGAGACTTTGCTGTGAAGATTTGTGGTTTGTTCCCACAGATTTGAAGGCCGTTCTGCTGTTGTTCTGGGGGAGTTAAGAAGGAGTTGGAAAAATTGGAGGCAGAGGAGAGACAATTTTCCATACTGTACACAAATAGTTGTCTACTATTTTTTCTTTCGCATTTTAGTATTTTGACATATTTGAGTCTGGTTTATCTCACATGTGCTTCCCTTTGTTATTTGCCTGCCTCCCTTCCTTCTTCTACACAGGCACACAGAGAATTGGGTTCCAAATAGATAAAAAGAGGGGAAAAGATGACCCAGGAAGAAAACAGCAGGCAAAGCTTGCAGTGTGTCCCTTTATGATTTTTGCAGACTGCGAACAGTGTTACGTGAGATGAGCATATTCAGAGGAAACAGAGTGAAATAGTGCCATCAGGGAAAAATAAGGAGAGGTCACTTGCAGTCCTGTAGGCAAGTTGCAGATTCAAAGTCTCATGTGCTGTGCCCAGTCCTGCACATCTTTCCACTTCTTTTTCAGGGCTCCCCATGTAAGTGAGGTCACTTTTCCACAGAAGTTATTTGACAAATAGATCTCTGACTGTGGCAAAATGTGAATCATGATAAAATTAAATTGTCTGTTTCAGGGGTTAATGAACAAAAACACCTACTTCCCAAATAATAGCAAAATAATACCATTTACTGTGTGTGTAAATAGTAAAGGAAGAAAAAGGAGAATAGTTTGCTTAAAAGAGTCTTAAGCAGACTACAAGTTTGCGTATTTGGGATTAATAGTGAAACCTCAGAAGCTCAATGAGCCAGAGCCTCACTTTGCTTTGCACCTTTTTGTCTTGTTAAAAAGCTGAAGTTTTATAAAGGAGCATTGGAAGTTTTTATTAGTAACTTTCACTAAACTTAAAAGGGAAAACCTTAAATTCATATTGCTCATCAGTCCCATTTAAAAAGGAAAGACAGAGCATTGCAGGCATTATCCTTCCCTTTGCCAGTAAAGAAGTTCTCCAAAAGTTATCATTGAGATACTAATGGAGAAAAAAAACCTGTGTAATTTAACAATAAACCATATGAGGAGAAAACCAAAAAACTTTCCAGACCTGATGTTAAGTAATTGCAGGTATCTTCTCCCAGGAGCAGATGGTGTTAAGACAGATAACTGGCAAAAGGGAGTGGCTGGGACCCCTGGGAAGATGGTGTGGGAGAGTCCAGTCATTAAAAGAGCATAGTCTGGGGAGAGGGTGTAGTATCATTCTCATTTTCATCTCACAGGTCAGAGCACATCTGAAAAACCTGGGTCCAAAGGATAGCAGATTGTTTAAGAAAGTGTGGGTGAACAACACCAACATGGCCATATGTACAACAGTGCAGCTGAGGGAGCAATGTCAAGAGGAACCTTAAAGAAGGAAGCATTTGTAAAAATGGGGCTATATTCATTGTAACTTGGTGCCTTGCTCAACTGAATAGAACAGTGTTTACTCCTGTTACAGGGCCAACCACAATGAAAGAGCAAGCACACAAAAATTTAATTGAATGTGTTTCCCTGAAATGGGTGGTAAAATTAACAAGCACACATGTATTTCATAGTCCGTATTGTAGCTATGAGGCAACACTTCATGTAAGACATACCAATCAAGGAGAACGATTTAAATCTCAATCTCCTCATCTACTTGTTGAGGTTTTGGGGAAGTGTTACAAGGAGAACACAGCAGCAGGAGACCTGCTTTGCCCCTGTCCTGGTCCCTCTTTACTGCATATGCATGTGAAATAGACACCAGTCAGTTTATACCCATTTCCTGGGCAGCTGCTTTGGAAACGTTGCCAGGGCCAAGCTATGTGTGAAGCACAGAGCTGATCCTCTGAGGCCCCCATTGCGAAGGACATTCCAAAATGGAGAAGGGCCTCACACCTTTTGCATTAATTTTGTCCCTTCTGCAGATCGCCATCAGTCTTTTTATTATGGCACAGTGTTTTATCTAATTCAGTCTGCTGGCAATACCTTGCTCTGATCTGGCATGTCAGCCAAAGGTATTTGTTACAAGCTTTGATGTTAAATATTAAAATTAGATGGAGGTTTTCCCTGCTGATGGAGCCTGGCCAAGTGGGTCTTTTAGCCTGCAGTTCGAGCAGATTGTTCATGACTGACAGACACAGTGGGCTAACTAATCCCTGCCTTCCTTTGTAAGTCATTTAACACTATAGCTCCTGCCATTCCTTGTTTTTCTCCTCACCTCTTTCCACTCTCCCTGCAAAGGAGAGAGCCTTCAAATTTGTTAAACTGAGTCAGCTTATGTGTCCTTTTTGTTCTGTGGCTTCCTGCTAGCTAAGATGCACACAGGTCACATTCCATACAAACGTTGCTGTTACTCTCTTCCACTAGGGGCTCAAGATCTGGATCGCATTCGTTTGTCCACCTACCGAACAGCATGCAAGCTTAGATTTGTTCAGAAGAAATGCAACTGTAAGTATGCTTCTTTCATACACTATTGCTGTTAACTTTCCACTGCACTCCCCAGTCTGTCCTTCACATAAGTCACAAACTGAGTCTCTTTGATTCAAAGGATACTAATCAGTGTCTGGGCAGATTTTAGATATTAACCTGTTTATGTAAGGAACTTGTCTCAAACATGCTAATGATTTACAGTTATAGAACAGTGGGTCATGATACAAGCCACAGCTTTAAATAAGAAGTATTTTAACCACATTCTCCACATTTCTTGTAAAATAATATTCATGGGTTCCAGCAAAATCCTGCAAATTAAATACTTCTATAGCAACTGCATGAGAAGAAATGGTGGTTGCAGTCCTCATCTGTTTGGGGTGCAGCAAAGTAAATGCAGTGTCAGTCAGCCCCATTTTTTCCAGATTGGCAGCTAGAGACATCTCTTCTAAAAGGGTAAATCTGCTTGTAGTCTCTGAATATCTGTCTTCCTACATCTAGGCTTCATTCTTAAGGAGCTTCTCACTTTATTGGTGACTATTAGCACAATCATGTGCTGTGAACTTTAAAGGGAAAATACATGCAAAATCTGTAATGGAGTGTATCCTTTCTTTCTCCATCAAAAATACTGTGCAGATACTGTGGTGGGTTTTGGTTTGTGCGTTTTACAGACCTTTTCACACCAAGTCAAATAAGAAATCCTAACCAGGCAACTCTTGTCAGCAGTAGCAGTGGGAAGAGGACTAATGCAAAGAAAACAAGGTTTTTTAGCCTCCATATCTAGCATGACAGCCTGGCTATTTGTGTGCTACACACAGTAGTTAGTAGTTAAGAAGTGCTCACTGAGGATGGAGATTAACTGCCCCAGAGAGTGTACCTAGTTTTGGGGTTACATCTGTCTGCGTTTTGGAAATGTTTATCTTACGCTGTCCAAACATACTGGAGAGACCAAGTTGTAGTGGAAAAGACTCTGGAGAATATTTATTGGGTTATTAGCTATGCAGCTGGTCATTCGATCACTTCTGCAGCACATTTCTCATGTTTTTAAATGTGTTTCACTGGAGTATGAATTGAAAGATTAGTATCACTTCATAAGCAGGCTGCCAGACACAAAACCCAGGAGGGGTTTAGCACCTGCCCAGCAGCTGGCTTTTCCCATTCAGGAGGAAATGCACTGAATGGCACTATCATGTTTCATTCAGTTGTTTTATTTTGTTAGAAATTTATGTGTAAGAGGATGAAATTTTCACTTCATGATATCAGGATACAATAGTCTGAGGTGGCAAAAGTCTCCAAGTTGACAGTGATAGCAAAGTTACACTAATTGCTTTGAAGTTGTGAATGCTCCATCGCTGTCAGTGTTCAAGGCCAGTGGGAGATGTGGTGTAGATGATTTTAAGGCGCTTTCCAACCCAAACCATTCTAATAATTCTATGATAACTGTATACAAAGCAAATATAAAAAAAAAAAAAACTTGCAATGGGAGCATCTCTCCCATGAGAAAAGGTTGAGAGAGTTTGGGTTGTTCAGCCTGAGAAGAGTAGAATTAGGGCAGACCTCATTGCAGTCTTTTAGTTCTTAAATGGGACCTGTAAGAAATATGAGACCTCCAGCTCATGTCAACTACTTTTTCTTTTCCCTGCAGAAATTGCCATTATGCACCACCCAATAGTAATTTCAGGAAAGAGAAAACAAGGGAAGTGGGGGAAAAAAAATCTTTCTGCTGCATCTGAGCTCTTTCATTCAGAGAATTCAGAAAGAAAAAGCTCAAAGGTAGTTCTGTTGCACTCCCAGTGTATAGCACCTCCTGTCATTCAAGCCACCCTTGTCATCTTTCATCTGTGCTCTCCTGTGTGTCCTGGCACACTGGCTCAGCCTAACTGGAAAGAAAAATTGCTTGGAAAGGGTATATTTAAGGAGTTCTTTTAAAGAGCTAATATAATAAATTACAGAGAGCTGCTTTTGGTTACAGGCTGAAAGTATGAAGATGGAAGCAGCTGCTCTGAGAGCCAGAAAAGCAGAGCAGAGGTTTTATTAGCATTATCTTTTTTACCTGAAGGTGCCCATTACCATAGGTAGTCATGGGGTATCATAACTACGCTTATAATAAACAGGGCACTGTTTGTTTCTGCTGTCTTTAATGCAGACATAGGTTCATCTCCTGGCCTCCTTTTGTGAATTCTTCTGTCAGTACGAAAGGGATGTTTTGCTGAAACTTTCAGGAGCAGGCTCGATTTTACTGGTAAAGTAGGCAGTGTGCAATAGGCAAAAGTGCTTTCATATTCTAAGAGCCATTCTCTCTTGCAGCACTTCTCTGAAACTAGTTAAGCTGTCTGGCCAGAGAGTATAGAGGAGGTGACAGTCTACCACCATTTACCAGAATGTCTACCACCATTTACCAGAATATCACTACACATGTTGCACTTTGAGTATTAACACTGTTGATCAAATTAATTGCTCCAGGGAACTATTTCATTTTCAGAAGAAGAAGACTACTTAAAGATTTTTAGCCAACAGTCATTGAAATCGCAGATATATGTTTTCTGATAATTCTAGAAAACTTGTTAAAAGTATTTCTTTATAAAAATTTCTCTGAGTATTTAAGCCAAGGGAAAGTTTAAATAAAAGCAAAGTGAGAAGAATCAGTATCAGTCGTTGCAATTATTTGTCAAACAAGATAGAATTTAGTCCAGTCCAGCCTCATTCTTCAGAAAAGCAAGAAAATCTTCTTAAGAACTCATAAAATTATAAGTAGATGAATTGGAAAAAGCTCCAACATTATCTAAGAAAAATTCCTGCAAATTTAAGCATTCTCCTTTGCCTATGTTAATGCTACAAGTAAATATCAGTAACACTTTCAAGTTATTGTTGGCACACCTCTCAATCTGCTAAGTGCCCAAACATGGGATGCAGTATGTGGCAAAGGTCCCAGAAGCAGGAGACACACGAAATTTTATATTCAGAAGTCCTAAAAGCTGAACAGCTTTGTTAGCTCACCATGAATATGAACTGGTTTTAAGGTTCTCTATTTCTGCTGACAGTTTCTAAAATTGAAAGTAATGAAAAGGCAAACTTTGTAGATAATGTTAAGTACCTTTGAGGATGTGTTGGGCAGAGAAAAAGATGACTGCAGGCTACTGGCTTCTTACCTTGCAGAACCCCTGTAGCAATGGTCCTATTGCAATAGCAGTAGTCTTCTCTTAGTTACAAATACTAACACAAGATCATAGAATCATAGAATCACAGAACGGTTTGGGTTGGAAGGGACCTTAAAGATCATCTAGTTCCAGCACCCCTGCCACGGACAGGGACACCTTCCACTAGACCACGTTGCTCAAAATGTAGATAGCTCTTCTGTAAAAAAAAAAAAAAGAAAACAAACAAAAAAGAAATTCTAAAGAAATCTTGAGAAGATCTTGAAATTTGGGCATGAATAATTCCAGGTGAACGACTAGAGCCTTGGCCAGATGGACCCTGAAGAAAACACTGCTGATGGTTACCTCATCTTCAGATTTCAGAGTGTAAAGCGGGAGTATGTAAGCTGACTGTGGCTGCCCTACTGGATTGTAGTGGATCTAGTTGAATATAGTGCAGGAAATAGCAACACCCTAATCATTGGAGGTTAAATTTCATTATTTGGGATAATCAGAGCAGATAGGAAGCAGATGCAGAAAACTGATCAAACATGCTACGTGTTTATTCCAGTCTGTACTGTACGGAGTGTACAGTGTGTATAGCTGACTTCTTCATCATCTATATTTCCTGAATGTGTTTTAAAAGTGGCCCTAAATGGTGCGCACTGCAAGAATCAAGGAGGGAGGTGGAAAAACTACAGGTGAGCAACACGAGCAACAGAAACAGAACTTGAAGACCCTCTAAACCAATGTAGCTCTGACAAACAGTAGGGTGTTGTACTTCAACTCCAGTGCATTAGAGTGGGTTCTGAAGCAACCAGTATGTATTCTTGTATGTAATATACAGACTCCCATTCAGCTACTTGCCACTAGGAAAATGCCATCTTGACAAGGTTGGTTTACAGATGTTTATCCATAGCACTCAGACACAGAAGTGTAAATAGGCTTTCCCCAAAAGAAGGCATGAAGGATCAATGACAGCAGTTAAACATGTCTCTCAACATTCGCCAGTATTCAGGAACCACCAAAAAGCACAATTTATAGTTATCCCCAGTGATCATTGTGCAGTTGGTTTATTTTACTATTTCATTTTCAGTGAATCTGTTAAGAAGCTGAGATGGAATACATGTTCACGTGCAAATTCCCTCTGGGCTATCTGTGGTGGCAGCAGGAGTAGAACATAACAACATACCATAATCAAAGCCATTATACCATTAAACATCACTCACTAGTACAGAACTGTACAGCTGGAAAACTACTGCTGTCCTTGATGAACTTTCCTGAATGTGTTGTGAAATTATTCTATGACTCTGGCTGCAAAAGCAGATTTTGCTGATTTCCCTAGATCAGAATAAATCACTGGCAGTTGAAAGCTTGGATCTAAAGCCATGCTGGTGACAGTAATGTGGAGCTTAATTAATGCAGAAAAAAAAGGAGCTTCTTTCTCTGGCAGTTTAATCTCAACACCTTGGGGTTTCAGTGTCTTTGTTTCCCCTTCAATATTCTTCCATGTGACCAAGGTCTTTTTTTGTTGTTTTAGGGGTTTATTTTGCATTGTCTTATCCAAGTTTTAGTACAGCTGTTTCCACAAAGGCAGCTGCCATGACTGTGATGGAGACCTTGTGAATGTCTAAGGCAATCTCCTCCACCTCCACCCTGCTCTTCCTCCTACCTCCTCTATGCTTAAATAGTCACAGCTGAGGCATGTAGGCATGTCAACTTAAATTTTGTACATGCTTTTGGGTGGCCCCTGAGCTCATCTGCCTTTTTACATTTGATTTAAGTTAGAATAATTTCTCACCCTCTTGAAATATAAGAATTTCCCACTGAAAATGAATGACATGATATTGTAAACATATTATATTTAGATGCTTTTCTTAAAGCTTTTTTCTGTCTGTACTGTTTTTCCTCCTGTAATGGTGCAGCAAGCTGCTGAAACTGGTTTTATTCTAGAAGCTGACAGTTTGCATATATGATGAGATCAGCCTGTGTGAGCTCCTGGACTCCATCAAGATGTCACGCACTTTTTAGAACTTGTTTGATTAAACCTAAGTAAAATCACTAAAGTTTGGGCTTGGGGTTAGTTTTTCTTGTATACTGCACTGACGCTTAAAGTATCTTTTTATCCTATCTCACTCAACATGCCATTCACCACAAAATGAAAAGACACAGTGCCTGGTACTTGGAGTGAAAGGAAAAGATGTGAAGATCTTGATTACACACTGGAAATGGTGCTGTGACTTTTGTGTCCAGGTTCAACTTTCTCTTCTGCATGACAAAATCTGCACTGATCCTTCATATCCAGAAAGTTCCATAAACACAAAGCTGGAGGGTGTTCAGAAGTGTTCCAGTCTGTCCTGTTGATGCTTAACCACCAAATCTTTCATCTTTATATGTTAGTTGATTTAGGAAGTGACAGCTGCTTCTCTTTACTTAAACAAGACCTCTTACCACCATAGGATAAAAGCATTCTTTCTCTGATTCAGTCAGTATTTGTTTTCTTTCAAGTGACATAGAGTGAACAAGAAATACTCAGTGGTGAAATCCTCGGTGTGCAAGTATCCCATGAAGATCCTTGTCATGGCAGGAGGCGTTCATTACCAATACTCCGCCATTTACTTCTCAAAGACTGTATAGCCTGTGCAGTTTTATGCTTGTCCCTCCTTTTTTATTCAGGATGGCCATCAGAAATGGAGCCACCAAATAATCATGATCACAGAATTGTTTAGATTAAATAATGTAATCCTTTATCACTGTAGGTTTCCGTAGTTGATGCTGTGTTCTCACTGTTGGTTTTTATCATGTTTTTCGTTCTAACTTGGAAGCAATACGCAAGATACATTAAGGCTGGGTCACAGAGCAATCAAACTGAATGACAAGCAATTTTGCCTACTTGAGAAGTGCAAAAGGTTTGCTTGGCTGCAATTTGAAACAATCTGCCTCTTGAATTTGTGATCATGGCATTCTCATTCTTCTAAACCCTCAGTGATCAGTCTTCTATAAGATTTGATTTCCTTAAAAATCCTACAGTTTGGGAAAAAAACGAACACCACTTTAAGTTATTTTTATTCTTCTCTGTTGACTTGTTTATTCTGTTATCTGCTTAGTATTATAATTACTACATAAAGATAGAGGCTGTAAATATTAGTTGTGTTCTTTGTTTTTTATTTTAATGGAAGCTGAGTCTTACAGTTCACTTACAGCAAATTACATTATTCATATGGCTCGAAGAGATACAGCTTTAAAAAAACAGAAAAGTACTGTGTATTACAAGAGTCAGGATACCATTGTGTAAGTTACTAATTCTGGTATCCTGCAGTACTTGAATAATGGAAAGAAAGATGAGTTAATGATTTAAAAAACTTTTTTGTTCCTTTGTCTTTACCAGCGACTTTAGAGACTAAATGCTTTTGGAACTGCTAGTACTGTTCCATATGGGTTTCCAGGCAACTATGGGGAAAGGATGCATATATTATACATTCTGCATCAATTATTTAATCAAAAGTTCAAAAGGGCTTGATTTAGCATATTCCCTGCAGACAAATCCTTCGTAAGGATTTTAGTCTGTAAGTGTTCAGTCACATCACAATATCCTGAAAATGGGTTCTGATTTTCTTTTCCTTTTAACTGTAAAAGTTTATTAATGTACTTGACAGATCATAATGGCAGTTAGAGAGCTGACATGTAACCTGTATATTGGGCATGTTCATTGAGGGACTGCTCTTCATCCTTTTCTTCAATGTTGACACCAAGTCAATGTGAAAGGGTTGTGGTATCGCAGATGTCTCTGAATATTTGCTCTTAAAGGCTACCTCTGCAAGTCTGTCCTGTCAAGATTGATATAAGAGCTATCAGTGAGTATTTGCAATTCATTTTAATGTCAGAAAGAGTGAACCAAGCAAGTATATATGTCTTAAACTCTCACATTTTTGTTTGCTTAGAGATTGAATTTTCAAACACAGCCATGATTCCAAGTGGCTTCTGTTAAAAATTGAATTGCAGAAGATTGTCAGCTACTATTATTCTGTCCTTAATAAGGGAAACTGATTACCTTTGAGTGAGAAGTTGACAGACCCATAGAGTAGGCCATATCCCAGATATACCCACATGCTGCCCTCTGCTATGCTGGTGGCTCAGCCCTGCCTTGTTGCAGACAGCTTTTGTAATTGGATCATAGCTGAAAACCTCTTCTTACTGACTTCCTGAACTCAGTGAAAACTGCCATTTAGTGTGCTATTTCCGATGGCTTTCCTGATGCAGCTTTAAGTTTGGACAGTCTGTTCTGTTCCCTGCTGATGTCTCTGAACATCTGCTACTAGTAGCATGCATCAGTCACCTTTGACTGCCAGGCTGTGAATTAGTTACCCAAAACTAGAAAGTTTCTGCACTGTATTTCACATTAGTGCTCCTAATCAACAATTCAAACAAAAGAAAATAAACTATTATTAGCTTAGGACTTTTCTAGGCAGATTAAAACTTGCAAAACATATGCAGACATACAATGGTCACGGAAACAAACTGATCTTGTGGCAATCGCAAGGTCGCTGTATCTTTCTGAGGGATGCTGCTTCTTCATGGGATATCTTTTTCTTCCTTCACTCTCTAGTTTTTTCCCCTCAGATTATACTGGGTATATAAGACTCCTTTGTAATTTCCCTGTCCTTTTTTCATGTCATTATCTGTGGTATTTGCTTTATCTCTGACTTCTCTGCAGACTTCATTCTCTTAGCAGTTCCTTCTCTTTCCTGTTATTCTCTTAGCTCCAAGCACCTTCATGCAGACTCTGTCTTACGTTTGAGTCTTCGTTCTCCTCCCCTGGGCTGTTCTGTAGTGTTTGGATTTTTTTTTGGGCCTATCTTGATGTCATTGTGTGTGCCGCTGTAATATGCTAGATAGAGTGCATTAAGCACTGTGACTTAATGCCTGTTGCATGTTGGTCATTCTCTTAGGGTTTTGCCATATGACAACATATTTATGTGAAAAAGGGAAAAAACATAGGAAGTCAAACCTTGGAGTAGTTGTGACTTTGATGATCATCATCCTTTGTCATTAGAGAGCTTCAGGCCATCATCTTGAACCAGCTCTGCCTCTCTTCTCCATACTCAAAGAGGTAGGTCTTGATGAGTCATACATGAGCTCAATCCCATACATGTTTTCTGTGAAGCAAAGGGCAGTTTTGTATGCCCTTCCAGCAGACATAAAAACTCTCCTGAGAAGGTAAGCTGCAGCATTGTGCACTATCTGTGTGTTACAGTATTGCACTCAAAGAGTCCTTCTCCACTGCATCTGCTGAGCTGAGTTTTTTTTCCCTGTCCTTGTTTTTACATTGTTATTGAGCTCTGGAGAATAAGTAGAGGCTGCACAGCAATCCTACACCTTAACCACACAGCCTGCACCATCTTCCTGTCTAAACAGTGACTCTGTTACAGTCTCACATTGACAGTTTGATACGTCTCCAGCCCTTCCACATTCCTTTTCAGCCTCTGTCTCCAGTAATTTTCACAAGTTAACCTGCTGTGAAGCCAGCAGTGATGCTGCCTGTCTGTGATGAATGCTCTTCAGCAGTAATGGGCTTCTTCAGAATGAAGACGGCAATAGTCCACAGAAGCAAAGTCAGAGTGTGGGACCTGGCATCGTTTTTACTATAACTCTCTCCTTCTGTAATTCCCAGATAATGGGTTTTATCATGTTCATTTGTTTTCAGAGTTACATCAAAAGTCAGTTTGTGTACCTGTAACAAAAGAGAAGCTTTAGCTTAACCAATATCTCTTTATTTTTATCCACCAGCTGCATCTTGTATGATTTTCTGTAAGTCTTGGTGAGAGATTTCATAAAGCATATATCTGGTATGCTAGGACAAATTGTGAGAACAGAAGATGTTGGCCATAAAAATAATTTCCTGCTTTTATCAGTGTGAAGAGACTGCACAATACAATGTCCCCAGTGTGCATTGTTATGAATACAGTTTTGGGAGTCTGCACAATGAACATTCAGCTTCCTGGCATTAATGTTTGTGATATACAATGGCTTTACAGAGACAGTTTTCTTTGTGCTGAATCAAGGCATTCCTAGCCTGAATTCAGATAGAATTGTATCTCTGATATTGTTGTTGGCAGCAACAGATTTCTAACAGAGTATTTGCAAGCAGTCTTTGGCCCTTTACTGAGCAAAGTGTGGGCTAATTCCAGGAGAAGTTCTGTGTATGGTCAGCCTTTTCTGCAGTCCGTGTGGATGGATAGATGGATGTCTCCTTTCCTGACAGAAGGCAAAGTGAAAGTAACTGTTAAACTCACTGGCATTACTGTGACATGAAGGAGGGAATGAATCAGTTGCTCAGTGTATATATTGTTTGAGGAGGTTGAACTCAAGTTTCTGTTAAATGAAGCCAACACCAGTATCATACTGCATCTCTTGTAAAGGTGGTGATCTTCCAATCTAATTTTCCACATTTCATTCATCTATATTTTGCCTTGAAACTCTTTACTATGTGTGGGATTTGCAGGCTATCTTTAAGGATTGCATGTATAAAATGAAGTACGATAGACAAGTGGCCATGTACTTTGAGACTCTTACTCCATCTAGGGGCCCTGACAACGTCATTAAAAAGCTTATAGCACACGGGAAGAAAGATAGATGTGTTCGACTTCACCTAAATCCCACTTATTTGTCATTTCACATCCTGCAGTCTTGTTTCCTTTCTTATTGCTGCTGATTTTCAAGCTATGTTTGTATCAGCTGGAACTTTTCTCCTTTCTTTGGCCTGTTCCTCATTCCTGTATCTCTAAGAGATGTGGAGTTTTAGTGCATGATAGTGTAAATTGCTGCACTGGAGCCACTGCAGTTGCCTTCTGCTATGGGAGTCCTAGTGACTGAATGAATAAGCGGGGGACTGGGACGTGGAGCAGCTCCTGCAGAAGACATTGCTGTGAATATGAGCAGTGGCAGGAAGGCAAACATGGAAAGATTGTGTGAGCACAAAGCCTGAGTTCAGTCAGATATCCTGCTTATTGCACAAGAGTTGGATTGGATAACCTTTGAAGGTCCCTTCCAAACCAAGCTATCCTATGATTCTCCGAATCTTCTCTAAGATACTGTCTACACAACTGAATTTGGTAACAGTAAAAGTATATCTTCCAGATACTGGAATCCATCTCTCCCTGTCTCAGATCCCAAAAGACTTTTTGGCAAATGAATCCTGTTGTTATCAAGTGCTGTAAGTGTTTAAATACCTATGTCATCTTGAACCTATGGCAATAATTAGCACCTTCATTAAGCAAAAGGTTGAATAAGGCTATAAAGTCTGAACTGTCCTTACGACTTCAGCCATTAAGAAGCTTTTTCACCAGATTCCTGTGTGTCACATGAATATGCAATGCTCTTGTTCTCAGCAGCAGAGGTTGGTACTGGGATTTTGTCCCACAAACCCTCTGGATTGACCCAAACTCTTTAGAAGAGAGAAGCATATGCCTTCACTCTTCAGTATGTCTATTGTCTCTGGGGGGTGAAAAATGCGGTTCCAGAATCAGGCAGTTTACTCAGGCATTACGTTCAGCTTCAGCATTTCTCTATTTTTAATAGAAAAAAACATTATGGGCCAAATTCAGCCCACGTTATGTAGGAAATCATTTAAATTAATAGAATCAGGATCAGCTTAGTATGTATTACATACTATTACTGTTAAGTATTACATCGTTTCTATTCAAAGAAATACACAGTTTGTGTTTCATTAGTATTCTGTACCTTGTGTTGCTGTTTACAGGCCTGCCAACCCTAAGTGATTTAAAAAAAAAAGTACTGAAGACAAAATAACTATGGATCTGACTCTGCAAACCAGGAGATGGGCCAAGGAGGGCTTTTGCCCTCCAGCGGTTCTAAATGTATAATAGCTGCTCATTCTTTTTCATTGAGCTTTGTGATATGACTGAACTGTAAAGGTTGACAATGTAATCTCGACTTGTTTTCTATAGCCATGAGGGAAGAAATTGTTAGAAAGAACTGTTAAATTGTGTATTCTCTTGTCATCACAAGCTATTTTTTAAAGAAAACAGCAGTTAGTATGAGATTTAGAGTAAAAACGCTGTATCCTTAGAGCTGGTAACAGATACTGTTTCAATATTAATGAAAGTATAAATAACCCAATTTGTTAGCATCTACTTTTACTTTACAGTTGCATTTTGCTGGTAACAGTGCCAAAGCAAGCTGTAGTCTCTCTTGTGGCATGGGGAGTTTT